>CABHPQ010169989.1:0-41957 GCA_902168405.1 Peromyscus aztecus
TTCATATCCTTTAAGAGAGGGCTTCATTGAGTTATAATTCACAGAATTCCCACTTCTAAAGTACAAATATGATTTTAAGAATTTTCATAGAGTTGAACATTTTCAGTATTCCTCGAGAACTCCCCCACCTCTTACACCTCACCTCCCCACCCTCCTTAGCCATCACCCTCACCTCTTACACCTCACCTCCCCACCCTCCTTAGCCATCACCCCCACCTCCTTCACCCTCCCCCCCCTCCTTAGCCATCACCCCACCTCCTTCACCCTCCCCACCCTCCTTAGCCATCACCCCCACCTCCTTCCAGTCCCCACTGGTCCTATTTTCCATCTTTATAGATTTGACTGCCTTAGACAGCTTATGGATATGTTGTTTGTAACTGTGCATCTGTGTGCGCAGAGAGATGGGGTTGTACACATGCCATAGCACACATGTGGAACATGACAGGGGTGAACCTTGAAAGCACCATGCTTGCTATGCAGACAGACAGACAGCCCGAGCTCAATTCCCCGGACCCACAGCAGGAAAGAACCTAAAGTTACCCTCTGATTTCCACATGTGTTCACCCCTGTCATAGCATATATCTAACTGGATTCTTTTTTATTGATGCTAACATTTCACTGTATGGATATACAGCACTGTACACATCTCTCTGTCAGAAGATCATTATTTGGGTTCTTCCCCTCTTTTTAGTTGCTATGAATAATGCTGCTGTGAGCATTTACGTTTCTTAATGACGTACATTTTCATTTCTCTTGGGCATTGGGGTGGAGTGCAAGCTCACACAATGACTACTGTTAACTGTGGAGAAGCTCAGATCCCCCCCCTTATTCCTCACTTTATCTTTCATTTATAATTACAGTTATTGTTTTTTGTTTTGTGCCTGGGCCTTCACGGCTGGTCTGGGTAGACTTAAAGCCAGTGTCCAGCTCTTTAGGACCTGTGTGATAGCCATGGTGTTTGGGTGCCTGACCCACATGTGCCTATATAAGACATCACAGTCTATTCTGTCCCCCACTTCCATTTGTGCCCAGGACTGACGCTGGCTGTGGATCCCCTACTTTAGTCCACTCAAGATTCAAGGAGAGAGGGGAAAGCCGCAGAGGGGAGAAAATTCCCTTTGTAGTCCAAAGCCCCTCCCCCTCCCGCCTGGTGACCGCACAACTAGAGCTAGTGTTCACTGTGCCTTATATTGTCACTCTCAACACAAGCTGACAAAGACCTAGGATCCCCAGGATCTTAACCGGATGATTGATGATTCGGTAACTGTAACTCACCACCAAGGGGCAGAGACCTCGCCTACTCCCTTCCCAGCTTGATCTCTGCTTGATGCTCAGCTTCACCAAAGAGCCCGAGGTGCATTTGGAGAGGTGCAGCTAATATTTACGAGTCACTTACTGCATGCTGAGCACAGCATCGAGGGCTCGGTGTTAAGTCCTATTACCCTCGCGCCTCTCAGCTAACTGCTGTGATCATCCCCGGTTTAAAATGAGGACAGAAACACACAGGAGGGACAAGTAACTCACCGAAGACCATAAAGCTGCCACTAAAGGCAGCGCCCCGGAAGGGCTGTTTCATGCGAAGCACCTCTACAAGCGCCGTGTATTAGCTCATCTCACCCTCCGGTGGCCAGGGAGGAGGGAAGGGCTGCCTGTTGTCTTACTACAGATAAGAACACAAAATGCTGAGGAGCCAGGCAGTGCCCAGAGAGCAAATGGTGGAGCCAGGATGGATCCTACCTTGGACTCTTCACTGGCCTTACTCTTCTTCGCTACTTGTGGTCCCCTGAGCCTCCTTTCTTGCCATCACCTGCTTGAAGACTTTTCTTCCTGACAAATGACTAGATGGCCAAGTCTAGAGTAGTCAGGACTGTTCGAGAGAAAGGGAAATTTTCACAATGAAATTAACTATTATACCACTTATTGATCATCATCTATACCCCAGTGCTGCTCTGAGCAGTTTGTGTGCTCCACGAGGGAGACATTGTTATTTCCCAACTGACAGATAAGAAAACCATAAAGCAGAGAACTTGCCCGACTTGTCTAAGAGCTAGGGTGCCAAGGCCAAAGTTCAATTTCTCCACACTCCTCCACTCTCTTTCTTATAGCCATAAAGCCTTCCCTCCCACAAAGTCAATAACATCTGCCATTCCCCCATTGGCTCTCAACACCCCACTCACCAATGGCCCCCAGAGTGACCAGTGGGTTCTGCCGAGGGCTGGTATGCTTGTCATAGGCTGCTTTCCATACATATGGGCAGCGTTGTTGACCAGCCAGGCAGGTACCGTTGAGGGCAATGGTGTATGGCAGAATGGAAGCCAAGAAGTAGGAATTCCACAGAGTCTCTCCCCAGAAGTACCAGGGTACCAGTGCAGGGAGCGCAAAGCACGTGAGCGCCACGCTGATCTTATAGTACCTATGAGGAAGAGCACCATACCGGCATCGGGCTCCAGATCTGTGGGGCAGGGGGTGGGGTCAGGAGCCCACATGGCTACAAAAGTGAGTCAAGTCGTGCAGTTTTGAGAAATGAGACGGGCAGAATGTTGTAGGAAGTAGTCGACCTTTCAGTGGACTTTGGAAGGATTTCCATGTAAAACAGCCAACACTATGATAACCAACCCCATGCATCTCTGAGATATGTTTATCCTGTTGCCATGAGTCTGAGCTAGCTCCTGGATACCTCTCCACCTGTCAGCCCAATAGTCAGGCTTAATGGAATAATTTCAAGAGACAGCCAGGATTTCTTAAATAAATTTAGAAGCATGATTCTGTTTTTTTAAAAAAAAGTGTATGATTCACCACTAAAGGGGTTCTCTAGCCATCAATAGATGTTATACTTCAAATCAGCATGAAACATAAACAACCTGAGCATGGTAGGGCAGGCTGTGAGCCCAGCGCTCAGGAGGCTGGGGCAGAAAGATCAAGAGTTCAAGGCTATCCTGGGCTATAGAACATGATGCTGTCTCAAAATATAAAGTGAGCCGGGCAGTAGTGGCGCACACCTTTAATCCCAGCACTCGGAGGCAGAGCCAGGTGGATCTCTGTGAGTTTGAGGCCAGCCTGGGCTACAGAGTGAGATCCAGGACAGGAACCAAAACTACACAGAGAAACCCTGTCTCAAAAAACAAAAAACAAAAAAAGAAAGAAAGAAAGAAAGAAAGAAAGAAAGAAAGAAAGAAAAAGAAGAAAGAAAAAGAGAAGAAAAAAAGAAAGAGAAGAATGAAGGACAATATGATATATTAAGGGCAAGTACTGTGAAATAAGGTGTCTAGGGAAGGCCTAAGTTATACCGTGGCTTCTCAGTGAAGACTGAAAGAAATGAGACACTATCCATTTGGCTAAGTATGGTGGAGGAAACACCAACACAAAGGCTCAGGAGACTTCAGGGACTGCAGGAGAGGATGCTGGCAGGAGACAAGTGATGGGGGCAGGGGTGTGTAGCTAGAGTTTTTCTGGTCCTGCCTGGCCCACAGTCAGGACAAATCTCTCTAACCCGCCAGTCCCACAGCAGCTCAGACCCAACCAAGTAAACATAGAGACTTACATTGCTTACAAACTGTATGGCCATGGCAGGCTTCTTGCTAACTGTCCTTATATCTTAAATTAACCCATTTCTATTAATCTATACTTTGCCACATGGCTCGTGGCTTACCAGCATCTTCACATGTTGCTTGTCATGGCGGTGGCTGGCAGTGTCTCTCTCACTCAACTTCCTGTTCTCTTCTTTCTCCTCTCTGTTAGTCCCGCCTATACTTCCTGCCTAGCCACTGGCCAATCAGTGTTTTATTTATTGACCAATCAGAGCAATTTGACATACAGACCATCCCACAGCAGGGGTGGGGGGAGGGAGCAAGGGGAAGAGGTCTGGAAGGGACTGTGGCAGTTTGATGTTGGAGAGAAGAGATGGGGTGAAGGAAGACACTGGAGGTGGAGACACTATTAGCTGACATGGGGAAGAGCAGCTGGCTGGGAGCAGCACCTGAGAGCTTAGCCTCGGGACCGGAAGTCAGAGGTGCTGTTTGTGTAGTTAGCCAGGGATTCCAAGCAGGGGACGGTGACATGGATGCCTAAAGGTAAGGGGTGCTCCAGATAGAGGAGGTGACAGGAACAGACATTTAGAACATGTCAGCATATTACTGTGTGCCATGCACACAAGCTTTCCCATCTGAATTCCACAACAGCCCACGAAGAGTTTTATTACCTCTCCTTTGCAAGGCTGCTGTAGTGGTCCAGAGAGATCTCGGGAGATTCTTGTGTCACACTGGTACAGAGCATAGCCAGAGACAGGCTCAGTCTCTAAATTCCGACCGCTTACTACCTCAAGTACAACCCATTGCCCAGCTAGCCACCAAGGTCACGGGAGTAAGGGGATCTTACTCAAGGATGACCTGCTTGTCCTTCTGGTATAAGGTTTTCATGTATAAGTGAAAATTCTGTTTTCTCGTCGTCAAACTCCAGGCAAACTCTAGGTGGACTGAGCTGCTTCCTCGCTCTTGGGTGAATCACATTCCCCCTGCTTTGTGAGTCTATGGCATGCTTCCTTACTTCTGGGTGACTAATTATTGCAAGCATTGGCCTAGTTATGACTTCTCAGGGATTTCCTCAGTCCCCTTGGCCCAGGAAAGGTGCTCTGTAATGTTCCAGTCTCCCAGTATATTCCTACCTGCTGCGTTAATGGGAAGTCTCATGCATACATCAATGTTCTTAGCCCTGACTTTGCGTTCAAAGCAACCAGAGAATATTTTGAAGGGATGAATATTGGGAACACATGGCAGACCCACTGAATTAGAACTCTGGTGAGCATTTCTACTTTGAAGACCTTCCTACATTGTAAACATAGATGCCTATACTGTCTGGCTTTCTGACATGCATTGATTTTGTTCAGGCATTCATCTGTCCTCCTCATGGCCATGCGCCAGGGAATGTTGATCCTATCCAAATCAGTTCATTGGCTCAAAGCCTGTGGTGATCAAATCTACTTTGTCAATAACGAATTCTGGAACGGACATGTGGCACAGTAGTGACTAGCAGGGTATGAGAGAAAGGATGACTGTTCTTAAAAAGGAAATAACAAATGCTGATGAGGTCTAGAGAAATCACAGTGCTTGCCCACATACTGGTAAGAGTGTGGGCATGTTAAATGGTGCAGCCTCTGCCAAAAAAAAAAAATGTTGGCACTTTCTCAAAAAGTTAAATTTCAAGTGATGACATGGCTCAGTAATTCTGATGCATATCAGAGCTGAGACCCAAATAGATATGCACTTACCTCTGTTTATAGCAAGGTTATTCATAATAGCCAACATGCACAAACTACCCAAGTGTTCACCAATGGATGGATGCATGGACAAAAGGTTATCTGTCCATACAGTAGGATACTGGATTCAGGGAGAAGTTAAGAGGGGGAGGCAGAGAAAGAAGACATATGACTGTTTAGTAAACAACAGGGTTTTTGTTGGGAACAATAAGCATTTGGGTGATATCATGACAGAAGGATAGAAGGAACTATTTTCTACAACAGAAAAGTCACAGGGGCCAACATGGTTTCCTGTCTCATACAGTTACCCCTTGTTCCACCCACTGTGGCTCTGAAGCAGCCTGGGAAACAAAATTGATGTCTTAAGCTGACAGAAGGGAACGCTGGAAAGGCCTTGAAGAGGTTGTAGAGCCCTCGTGCTAACCAGTCTGGGGCTGCTGGATCCCTGAGCCTTTTCTTTGTTGACGCCAGTTGAATCAAGACTTTTCTCAGGAGAAGCTGAAAGCACACGTTAAGGGCACTGTCGTATGCCACACCGACCCCTTCTCAGAATGAAAGCACTTAATTCCCAGATGCTGGCGGTGCTGCCACTGGCAGAGAAGCACTTTGCACTAGGTATGGTCCCTCCACTAATGGCTACACAGTGAATGAAGGCGGGAGTCCACCGCCTGGACCGAGTCCCGGAATGCTGGTTGATTCTGCTATTGCACTGAGCAGAGACGAGCTTCTTCTCTCATCCATTCCTGTTCTCATCGCTTCTTCCATGGGCATCGATCCTAAGGGTGCTTCCAGATGAACTTCTGAGCAAGCCTCTGAGGTGACTGTTGTATAACAGTTTCCTACCAGATAAAACATTTCATCCTGCAGGAAGCCACTTAAGCAGGAAGGCAAACAACTCAAAATAGCTCCAGGAAGTCCCTGAAGCTGACCAGATTCACTAGGCCTCTCCCAGCCAGAGTAAGCAATAAAAGCAGAGAGTCCCTCTCAGACAAGCCAAGCTGCAAAGAGGACTCTGAGACTGGACCAGCTGTCTTGAAGAGACAGAAACCAGAGGAGCTGCATGGAAGAGGTTCAGACCAACCGAGGCACCTGGAAAGGACATGCTCCAAATTATTAAGCTGTCTGCAGGCTGGGCAGTGTGCTCCAGGTTCCCAGCTCTGTGAGCAGTCACCAATGTCTGGGGTGGGCAGCTGTTTATGAGTCATTTCTGCTCCTGTAAGTAACCCCTTACCCATATTCCTGTAAGTAATCCCAGTAAAACTCATGGTTCACCAAGATGGACTTTGGTGATGTCCATACTTTGGTCTGTCATGGGCTCCCCATCTGGGGTTAGTACATGTGTGTGTGTTGTGTCTCCCCAGGAAAAGTTTGGTCACATACCAGGTAACTAAGCCTGCCTCGTGGATATATGGTGGTAAACAGGCAGATTCTGGGCACCATGAAGGATGCAGAAAGTGCTCCTAAGTATTTGTGGGCTGACTAAATAATACTTTGGTTAATAAGTAATGAATTCTTAACTTCTCAAAAATAAAATCACTGCAGTGATTTTAGTAAAGCAAATAGATTAAGTATCAAGATTTTTTTTTAAAGACACAACCATACAATAAGGAGCAGTCTGTTCCAGGACTCTATGAGAAGCTCATCTGTTGAGCTGTCCATTCAAGATTGTATACATAAAGCTAACCACCTGTAAAGGTATTCTTACACACTGCGGGCAACAGGTTTCATTGAGAGATTTCCTATCCCTCCTTTAAAAGAACTGTTTCTGACCGTGAACTTCTGGGTTGTTCTCCAATCAGTAGAATATGGAGAAACAGTATATAGACTTAACCATGATTCTCATGGGTTTAGTTTTACTTTGTAAAGTCAACGTTTGTTTTCCTGAGAACATTTTGGCCCTGAAAACTAGGAGAAAACTTTTGAGATCAATTAAGGAAAAAATAACAAGGTCAAGACTAGAGAGAAGGCGGTAAATGCAGAAACAGGAATGACCCACAGGATGTAGTGGCTCCTCTCACGGATTGGAAACCAGACTCACATGTTTAATCAGAAATGCGAAAGCACTCACACCACCTTACAGGTGATTCCAAAGCTGCTTTCCATTTCCTGCTCAGGAGGAAGGTTTATCTGTGCTGCATGGCAGATACTCTCATTCCCAGCAGCTTGCCATTTCTTACCACACCGATACCACAATTAGAAAGATGTTCCTCGGAGTTTAGTTCAGGGCAAAGAGTCTGTTTTCTTGAAACTCAGGGTGGTTTATACCTGTATGGGAGGCTGAGGCAGGAGGATCATGAGTTCAAGGCTAGCCTGGGATATACAGTAAGACCTTGTCTCAACAAAACTAAAAATTAAAATTAAAAATCCCACTTTTTTCATACAACCAAATACCATCACACACCAAGGGCCCCAATCCAAGAGTATTGGCTATCCTGTGCAAATGTACGTGGGATGCTAAACCTTTTGGCTACTTTAGCTCTTTGGAATCTTTCCCCGGGTGCAGTGAAGAGAACAGAAGCATTGGAAACAGCTTGGAGACCCAAACTGTGTTCTATGAAAATGAAGTCTGAAATGAATGAATTCGCCCCCACCTCCAACCTGGGTTTGATAAGCTTAAAAACTCTCATCATTCTTTTGGTGAGAAAAGAAATTGCTGTAGCATTTTCCCACTGATTGCTTACCCCTAAGCACAGCGGTCCCAAGCTGGTGGTATGTGAGATCTTGAGAGAGAGATGTATTAGAGCATGAAGTAAAGGGGAAGCACCTGCCAGCCTCCAGAGAGGACAGCCTGAGGAAATGTGAGGAGAAGCAAACACCTCAATGGGTGAGAACAAGATTACAGCCCTGTGGATGTATCGTAATGATGAACAATGAGCTGCCAGGACAATCTTGATTAAACATGTTTGCTTTTGTGATTTCACTTAAAGCATCACCAGACACTCACTTTTCTTTCAATTCTTGCATCTTATTGAGCACCAGGAAAAATAACCCGAGTGCTTACTAAACATTTATTTATAGGACAAAGGACACTCTGGCAGTTTGCAAATGAATGGAGCATCCTCTTCCCCTGCATCACCTATGTGAGTGGGCTGGGGTGGGGCTGGGGTGGAATATGCCATGCGCACAGCTAAGATGGAAGCTCATCTGTGGAGCTTGGCAGAGAAGCTTTGACTCTCCGGACCGTTTAAGTTGAAAGGGTTTTGTCTTTCATGTGCGGTGTCTTTAAGTAAAAGCACAAATGATGACTGTGTCCAAACTGTCCTCTGAATGCTGTCATCAGAACTCTGGACCAGCCTTGACCCTAGTGAGGCTTGACATCACTTACACAAAGTATACATCCCCACAGAGGGAGCCCCGTTCACGGGAGCTCTAGAGGCACGGCTGTGGTCTTCTGGCTGCATCTCCTCTCCAGCAGCGGAAGGGAAGATAGCAAGCCACAGCTTCCCCAAAGCATGTTTCAGAACCTTGCCGAGCAGTGGGGAAATGGCACCATTGTGTCCTCTCCCTCGCTTTGGCTTGATCTGTCTGCTTCAACTGACCGGGGAGAATAAAGAAGCGTTTGTCAGGTCACTTGTCCTCCAGGATCATCCCAGCTTTTGCTGGCTGCTTCTCCTTTCTCTGTTTCTCTCTCCCCTCCCTCTTATTATCAATTGTTCTCAATAAACTATGTGAGCAGTAGCCCAACCGCTGATGGCACATAGCACAGGATTACCGAAACAAGCAAAAATCATTCGCAAAGTAAATTTTTAAACAAAGTGGCTGCATTTCCAGTTCCCGACACCCCGAGAACCTCATCCTATTTTCACCCTCCCTTTTTGAGATAAACTGATAGCTGCAGGAAAAGACATAACAGCTTTTCTTAATCTGGGACCCATGAAATTGAATGCGATTCATCTGTGGGTTTCCATTCTTCTGGGGGCAAAAGCTAAGGTTCTTATCATATTGTCAGAGAGATTAGATAATCAAGGGAATGCATTTGTAGCAGAAGTACTGTTTTCTTTGATGATGGTACTGTTATTTAACTGTGATTTTCTTTGTTTTAGGATTTACAGAAGAAATTTAATTCAATTTAAAGTGTGATCCTTTTGAAAATGAGATTGTCATCCCCAATTTCTTTGGCAGTAAAAAATGGAGACATAATTACAGTGACACTAGATAACAGTGTGTGTGTGTGTGTGTGTGTGTGTTCCCTTGATTATTCTAGTCTATGTATGTGAAGATCTTGTGCTGGATGGACAACCGCCGATCAACTCTGTCACCTCTATCAGTGACAAGCAGCCAGCCAGGCTCCGAGGGGAAAGAGTCAAAACAGTCATTGGAGCTGTAACAGGATCAGTCAGCCCACTCCAGCTGAACTGATTAGGTAGATGGGCCACTGTTCTCATCCGGGGCAAACGTCAATGGGCAAATCTAACATAGCCACTTCATTCCATGTTTAAAAGGCATGCCCTCCATACATGTCACATGGGTTCCCTTTCTGTGTTCAAGCTGTGCTGTTCCTCCAAACTGCAGAGGACCTCTCTGCTTGGTCTGCTCTCTGTTGTGAATTCACACATTCTCGGTGGACTTTGCTGCAGCTATGCCAAGACCCCAAGGTTTTCCCACTAATTGACGGTTGACACGCTCAGTCACATAAACTTACAAAAATAAGTGTTTGTGAGCAGGGATGTTGGCACACACCTGTAATCCTAGCACTTGGGAGACTGAGGCAGGAGGGCCACAAGTTCAAGTCAGTCTGGACTACACAGTAAGTCTGAGAGTTACTATATAGTGAGACCCTGCCCCCATATTTATATATGTGTATATTTTCAATATATAGAATATGTTAATATCATTGTTCACTTTTCTGCACTAATAATAAA
Source organism: Peromyscus aztecus (assembly GCA_902168405.1). NCBI lineage: Eukaryota > Metazoa > Chordata > Mammalia > Rodentia > Cricetidae > Peromyscus > Peromyscus aztecus. The sequence continues at coordinate 10,114 of CABHPQ010169989.1, forward strand.
CTTGACCTTCTCAGATATTAATGAGAGTCTAAAGATGAATTATTAGACAGGATTCTCTAAAGGAGCAGAAACAGTAAAATGTATCTATATTATAAATGAAGGTTTTTTTCAGATTGGCTCACACAACAGAGGCTGGGTAGCCTGACAGTGCCCACTGCATGATGGGAAGACAGGCTCCTGATATGGGAAGGGGGTTATTTTAGACCCAGTCTAGCACTGACAGCTTGGATAATCCCTGGAGAGTGGTTAGCATTAAGTCCACATTGAATGTGCTCCTTACCACTGAGCAATCTCTCCAACCCCTACTTAGCAAATTTTGTTGACCCTTAATATCACATATACACAGCTAAGCTGCCACTTCCATTCGCCAGTGTTCCCACCTACTGTATTTTCTCTGTCCTCTTTGAAATCGGTTCTCTTAATCTGTGAAGAATTTGAAAACTAGAGATCTGAGGTTATTCAGTTTGTATGCGGATCAAAACCATGAAGGTTCTGGGTGAGTGCTAGAGGGTTTACGTGTGTGTTTCATTTCTTGACCTAGGGAAAGTCCATTAGCATATGAAGTACCGTAATGAGGAAACCACCCTGCAGATAGCTTAGTTAAGACTGATTAAGATACTCATGTATCAGAGATTTGTTACAACACTCCAACTATTTTAATTTCCAATCACTTCTTCAGAAGGAACTTCATTTTCATTGGTAAAGAGCCATACCACCAGCTGGAAACATTATATGGTACCTCCCAGCATTTCCCAATCTTCAACGTGCTGTAACTTGAGTTTTGCTTTCTTTCTGCTGAACCACAGATGGGGTTCTATGGCTAGATTCACTAAGAGGTGGGCTATGCCGCTGTCACTTTGGATACTACTGTGTCCTGCAGAGGCCTACCAGCATGTCCAAAGGGAAGCACTCGGGAAATCAAGCTGACAGAAGTGTAGCATGGTTAGGTTTGTGTTTGGTCAAGGTCAGCCAATGACAGGCAGGAGATCCACCTCATTGTCTATGCTCTTGTGGTCCTCTCTCTGTATCTGTGAGGGGCACCATCCCTTAGAAGACACAACCAGCCCTGCTGAAGAGTAATGTTGAGGTAGGGATGGACCACGAAGAGTAATGTTGAGGTAGGGATGGACCATGAAGAGTAATGTTGAAGTAGGGATGGACCATGGAGCAAGAAGAAATTTTTTAAAAAGAATATGAAAATTCAACCTATAAACTATGTAGTGCCCAAGTATGTGGGATCAGCAAACCATGAACTTCATGATGAAAGAAAATCATCCTCAACAGTGAACATTTCTCACCTTCTATCCTGTATCGTGATATGAAAAAGAAATAAAATAATTCATCTGTGCCTCCCCTCAAAAAAAAGCAAATATGCAGATAACCCTACACAATATCCCCTAAAATTAGCAGAAAGCTCATAAAAATGTAGGTAAAGCATTACTCTTCTTGTCCCTCCTTTTTTTTTTTTCCTTTTGAGACAGGTTCTTGCTATGCAGCCCAGGATGGTCTTATACTCATGGTAATCTCCATGCCTCAGCCTCCTGAGTGCCGGGATTACAGTCATGTACCACTGTACCCAGTTTGCGCATCTCTTGTCTTAAGTGCCTACTTCCCCTAATAAACCACGCTTTCTTGCTTCTCTTTCCTTTGCCTCATCTCCGAATTATTTGTCTGGTGGTGACAAGAACTCAGAAGCATTAGGCTGAGGCCTCAGCTTCCCTGTCTCTTCTCAGGACCTCCCTACCCTTGTCTACTAATGTTGAACGAAGCAAGATGGGAGTGTGCTCACTGGACCTCCGCACTTCTCCTAGAGGTAGAAAGTCAGCTACTGGGCAAATCTGCAGGGGCCAGAGCAAGTTGAAGACTGCTGCTGGTGGGGTCTATATGTGACTTACCTCATGGTACACACATCATCTACCTGGAGTGACTACTGCTTTCTGTAGACTAGATAATAAACACACTCTGCATGGTGTTCTGGGGATGCAGAGGACTTCATTAAGTTCAACAATCAAAAAGATAAACAGGTCACAGTTGTGGGCCACAGTAAGATTGTGTGTGTGTGTGTGTGTGTGTTATATATAATCTTCTTATATGATATATATCTAAAGTGATAATCATAAAAAAATGATACTCCTGTGACACTATAGGCCTGTTGAGAAGAGACACTTAGCTAATCCCAGGACAATGGATCTCAAACTTTTCATCTTAAGACTCTTTTACATGTTAAAAATACTGAGTACTCCAAAGTGCTTTTGTGTGGACTACAGCCTTTGATATTTACTATGTAGGAAATTTAAACCCAGAAATTTTTCAGTAATCCATGAAATATTAAATATAAAATATAGTTGTTAATAACATTAGATGCATATTAAATCAACCACCCATTAAAGCAATATTTATTTTATGAAAGATAATACTTTTTAAAGTTCATAAAAAAATTCGTTGTGAAGAGTGGCATTTTTTTTTTTTTTTGGTGTTTGGTTATTTTTTGTTTGTTTGTTGTTTGTTTGGTTTTTGGTTTTTTGTTTTTTTTTTTGAGAATTTCTCTGTATAACAGCCCTGACTGTCTTGGATCTCACTCTGTAGACCAGGCTGTCCTCGAACTCACAGAGATCTGCCTGCCTCTGCCTCCTGAGTGCTGGGATTAAAGGAATGCGCCACCACTGCCCAACATGGCATTGTTTTTTTATATATTTACTTTTGAGTTGTGTTTTTGTTGTTGATACTTGCTTATATGAGGCTGGGTCACCTGTAGCCCAGGCTGGCCTCAGACTCATGAGTCAGCTGAAGCTACCCTCGAACTCTTGCTTCTCCTTCTTCCGTCTCCTAGCGCTGAGGGTACAGCCATGCACCGCCATATCTGAACACGATCTTCTGAATCTCAGGCACAGCGGATTTTCACATCTGTTTCTAGAGCAGGTGTGCTGCAACAGACTGTTTTTGCTGAAGTCTATGAAGAAACTCTGCCTCACACGGGCGTGCAGCTGGAAGAAGAGATGCTCCTGAAAGCCCTGCCCTACCCACGCACACGTCTTTGAACCACATTTTGGATGCTCCTGGCCCTAGCTTCCTGGAGGTGGGTTTTGAAGAATAAGAATGGGCTATGTGAATGTGTGGCCAGGTTATCCTAAGCCAGAGGTCACATCTAGGTCACCGGGTCTGGCCGGGACCGGGAATGCTGCACGTCCAGCAGAATCCCAGGTGCTGCTGCCACCATGGATCACAGGATGACACCAGGGATCAGGGGCTCAGCCCAAGAATTAGTATGAGCAAAGCCTCGGTGTCACAAAGAGAGAGGCGTGCAGAGCGACAGGGACAGAATGACTGAGCATGAAGAATGGGGCAGAGGGACCTAAGGATAAAGTGATTGTAGCCACATCATGGATGTAACGATTGTAACCTTTCCCAAGGGGAAGCTACTGACAAGCAGTAGACAATTCATAATTTTTTACTCTGACTAACTCAGAACTGCAATGAAGTATAAAACACAAAAACAAAGCCAGTCAACAACTGGGCGAAGTGGAGGAACAGGAAGGAGAGAGATGGGATTCCCTGTATGGCCAAAGCATGGCTCGGCAGGAAGAAGAAGTGCCCCGGCCTGGCAGCTGCCTGCAAACTCCAGTTCTGTCATCCATAAGACAACACTGAGGCCGAGCCCCAGAGTTTGCCTTGTGCAAAGACAGGTGTGGTGCCAGTTCCACAGGCACCAAGACCAGTCTAGTGTTCACGTGCAGGTCAACCGGACGTCGGTGTGACAGTGCCACAGGAGCAATAAGCCCAAACTTACCACCGTGACAGGAGACCTTATGTGCCACTTAGGAGAAGCCCTGTATTTTTTGAGAGCAAGCTCTAGGTGCCGTGCTGAGGGGAATCCTGCACATGTACGCTTTGCTTATTTATACACAAGGCATTTTCCCTCATAGTCATCCACAGGACTAGAGGAAGGGGAGACGCAAACGTGCTGTTGGCGATTCAGTGAAAAGTCTCAGACTTCAAGTGAATCAGCCCTGCTTCAAGCACAACGTGGCCCCACTTTCAGTTCACACACGAGTGGCTTGAGCTGATTCTCCTCCCCGTTGCCCTCTCTCCTGGTATGAAGGCATGAAGGGCTAAGAGGGAGGATGTTCCTGGTAAATACTCTTCACAATTTTGAGACTCACCCTCTGCCTGAGTACCCACACCAGAGAGTTTTCTACTTTCTATTTCTCTCTGGAAACACTTGGCCTTTAGTGTCCAGAAATCCCCTCATCACCACCTGGGATTCTGAGAGCTCAGTCTTCCATACTTGCCCTAAAGTTAACCATTGTCACTCAGGATGTGATCTAGCTGCTCAGTCAGATGAACATTTCCTCATCACAAACTCCAAGTTCTTCACTGAGCAGAACTTAAAAGTCTATGTGTCATACCTATATGCATGCAATAGCAATTAGTGAGAGAGAGAGAGAGAGAGAGAGAGAGAGAGAGAGAGAGAGACCATGAATTTGAAAGAGAGTAGGGAGGAAATATGGGGGAGAGGAAGGGAAGGAGAAATGTTGTAATCAAATTATGATCTCAAAAAGAAAAGAAAACAAAAAGTCTATGTGTGCATTTTTTTAAATTAAACAAGCTTTCAAGTTCTGTCCACTAAGAAAGATAGACCTACAGACACATACACATACAGAGAGAGAGAGAGACATACACACAGAGAGATACACAGACAGACAGATACACAGACATATACATCCAGAGATACACAGATATACATACAAACAAACCACCCCCACACACACACACACAGAGTTTCTTCCAATCTCTTGATGGTAATGGCTTCAGACTGTCTTTATCAATCACGGAAGGCAGCTAAAGCAGTTTAAGAGGGAGCTGGGTGGCAGCAGGTCCTGCACTTCTGTTGAGCAGAAGCATGCTCTGGCAAACTGCATTATCTCACACGGGCTCCTTCTCAGTGTGTCTCACTCTCCTACAGGAAGTGGGCGGTGTGAAGAGAGGTGCACCCAGTGCCAGGTCCTAAGAAAACCTCTGTCACAGCTCCTGCCTGCTGGGTGGGTGGGGCTTGCTCTGGTTTCTCTTTCACCCCGTGGGATCCTTTCTAGCCTTTGTAAATGTAGCATTGTAACTATTAATTCAACTCTTAGAACGTTCTGCAATGAGGCACTCTTTCCCTAAGAAGGAGAATGCCCATGCTCCTTTTAATTTGTCAAATTTTATGAACCCATGGAAACATGTCTTTAAGTCAAGGAGAGAGAGAGGAGGGGGAATTTTCATTCTCAAGGCTGGATGGCATCAGCTATCCAGACAGTGAGCCTCCATTGGGAGCCTTCTTCGTCCACCTGGATGACAGCCTCTGCAGGCTATGGCCCCCATGGCACTCTGCAGCTTGCCTGGGCCACTTGATAGTTCTGTGGTTAACCAATGATGTCTAGGGAGGCAAGGCCAGATGTCTGGCTATCTGTTCAGTGTATGTGAAAAAATTCAGTTAAGATTCTTCTCAACCAGAGATTCTTCTTGACACATGTCAGCCCTCAGCCTGGGCTTCAGTGAGATCCTGCCTCCAAAGGAAGCAAACGTGTGTTCCTGTCCAATCGTCAGTGGGTGTTGTAAGGCCATGTCATTTCCACTGGTGAGCAAGAAGGAGGCTGCTGGCTGCACACAGCTCCGAGCTTGCCTCTTTCCAGGAGATGAAAACGAATCATTGCTTGGGTTTCCCCTGGCACCCATGGAAACAGATGTTTGCTCCTGAGTAGACACAGTGTGACTGTTCTGTTCTCTAATTCAATTTTCTGGTTGCTTAAAAGTCCATAAGAACTTTCCAGGTGGGCTCGAAACCCAGCCAAAGGGAATTCCCCTTTTATTCATAACTTGCCTGTGCTTTCAGTAAGTAATGAAAAGGGAACTAGATGCAATATGTCAAAATCTCTGCTGAGACAGGCAGGTTTGAGAGAGGAAGGGTTTGTGTGCATGCGTGTGCCCGCACTCTGAGTGTAAAGACATCGTTCTGTCAAGGGGGAAAACAGGAGAAGGCAAGGTGCGCATCTCCTGGGAGCTGTAAGTCACTGGAAATCAATCTTGGGGGTCTGAACTTAATCCCGGCCAGCTCACGTGCCAGCCCTGTACTGTTTAGACCGTGGAGAACTTCCAATGCTTTCCCCACAGCTCATACCGGGTCAGCACTAATTCACTTACAGATGATGCTTACACGCTGTAAAACTAGTCCAGAAAGTCTCCAACAGGGCCTGGCACATGTGTCCGCCATCTGGCAGGTGGTGGTTCTGAGAGGGAAGCCGCCACCTGCTAGTACTTGTCTTAAAAGGATACTCAGCCTACAGCAGGTTTTAGAAGCTGCGCATGAGTTTAAAAGGCAACCTGAGTGGTTTAAAAGGTAGAAATAAAAGATTGCCAAGAAGTAAAGGGACATTGCATCATTTATACTTTTTTTTTTAGATTTATTTATTATGTATACAGTGTTCTGCCTGCATGTATGCCTGCACACCAGAAGAGGGCACCAGATCTCATTACAGATGGTTGTGAGTCACCATGTGGTTGCTGAGAATTGAACTCAGGGCCTCTGGTAGAGCAACCCGTGCTCTTAACCTCTGAGCCATCTCTCCAGCCCCCATTATTTATACTTTTTTTAAAAAAAAGTCTCACTATGTAGCCCAAACTGGCCTTGAACTCACTATGTTGCCCAGGTTGGCCTCAAACTTGCAGTAATCCACCTGCCTCAGTTTCCTAGAATTAAAGGTAGAAACCACTCCTGGATACTTTCTTAAAGTATGTTATTGGGAGGGGGGTGTACTTGTTAATGTGCATAAGTGTATGCATATGCACGAGGAACCAGAAATTGACCTTAGGTGTTGTCTTAGGGTTTCTATTGCTGTGAAGAGACACCATGACCACAGCAACTCTTATAAAGGAAAACATTTCATTGAGGTGGCTTCCAGTTGCAGAGGTTTAGTCCATTATCATCATGGTGGGACATGGCAGCATGCAGGCAGACATGGTGCTGGAGAGGTAGCTGAGAGTCCTACATCTTGCACAGGCAACAGGAAGTGGTCTGTCTCATTGATGTGGCTTGAGCATATATGAGACTTCAAAGCCTGACTGTACTTTGACACACTTCCTCCAACAAGACCACACCTACTCCAACAAGGCCACACCTCCTAACCTTGCCACTCCCTTGGGGGCCATTCTTTCAAACCAGCACAGGTGTGCCTCCTCAATCACCCTTCACCTTTATACTTTTGAGACATGGTCTCTCACTGGACCTTGAGCTCGCCAGTCCTGCTACTCCACCGGCCAGTGAGCTTCAGGCTTACACCTGTGTGCTCATCCTGCTCCCAGTGCTGGGGTCACAGGCGTGTGCTACTGTGCCTGGTTTTCTAAGTGGGTTCTGGGGATTCAAACTTAGGTCCTCATGTTTGCACACAGGGTCTTACGCACTGGGCCAACTTCCAGCCCCACGAAAACATTTAAACTGTTTGTTTTGAAAGTGGCTTGGATGGATGGATGGGGGGATCACAAAGCCTCAGCTCTAGCAGAGGAGCTGTTGGCTGTTGATGGCCACTGGAGGTAGGAGAGTCACTTTACTTTGGGGACTGGCTACTGATAGGGTGCTCGTGCCTTGGTTGATGACTCCACACTCAAACTTGTATGGGCAGTATTCACTGGACTCATCAGGTTTTGAAGAAGAGGAGACCAAGTTTGGAGGGAGATGTATTAGGGATGTGAGATGAGTTGAGAGGAGTGGCTGAGTGCATAGGATCAAGATCTACTGTATATATGTGTGAAATTTTCAAAGAATAAAAAAATCAGGCTGGGCGGTGGTGGTGCACACCTTTAATCCCAGCACTCGGGAGGCAGAGGCAGGTGGATCTCTGTGAGTTCGAGGCCAGCCTGGGCTACAGAGTGAGTTCCAGGAAAGGCGCAAAGCTACACAGAGAAACCCTGTCTCGAAAAAAAAATCAATAAAAAATTTTTGCATGAAAATTTCCATGTTCAAGTTGGGGAGAATTGTCAGTCAGAGGGGCAGCTGTTATTCCAGGCCCCTGAGCTAGATCTCCTCTACTTTAGATAGAAAAAACAATGGCTCCAATGGTTAGTTTTAACTGTCAACTTGACACAATCTAGACTTGCTCTAAAGGAGTCTCAACGAGGGTTAGTCTAGATTAGGGTGGCTTGTGGGGCTGTCTCTTGGCAATTATCTCGACTACATTAACTGAGGTGGAAGGCTCTAGCCCACTGCGGGTGGCACCATTCCCTGAGCAGGGATCCTGGGTTCTACATGTGGAGGAAGTGAGACGAACACTTTGCATCCATGCATTAGTTCGTTGCTCTCTGCTCTTGACTGTGGATGGGATGAGACCAGTTATTTAAAGTTCCTACGACCTTGACTACAATGACAGACTGATACTCGGAACTGTTAGCCAAATAAACCCTTGCTCCCTTAATCTGCTTCTGTCAGGGTATTTTCTCATCACAACAAGAAACAAAATGAAGGCAATGGCCTAGGAAACAATAACATCCAATAACACGAAACACACTTGGCTCCCAGACCCTGGGCTTTAAATACTCTTCCCCACTCAGGGGAACTGGGATTTGAGAGAAATAGCTGCCGCAGAAAGAGGGCAGGAAAGTTCACGAGGAATTGGCATATGCTACTGTGAAAAGGGAGGGTTGAACAATGATGGGCTGGGCTGGGGATATAGCTCTGAGATAAAGTGCTCACCTACAAGGCACAAGGGCCTGGGTTTAATCCTCAGCACTACAAAGAAAGGGGAAAAATAGTCTGGATGGATTGGGCCAAAAGTGAGGCGTGAGTGTATCTACAATGCCTCAGACTGATAAACTAGGGTAACTGGGCCATTAAAACAAATAACAACGGGCATTAAGTATGATCCATTTAACAAAGAATCCGTGGGCCAAAAATAAGCAACAACAACAAAAAATGTAAACACTTCCCTACAGGAGAATGCCAACCAACAATGCCGAAGAAATGATAGATACAAATCCTTATTTTGCATCTTTCATGGACATGACTGATTTAGGAAGCATTGCCAATGTAAGCTAAAACTATTGGGTAAAAATTTGATGAAGATAAAATATTTGCATGGTCTCACAGTACATTAAACATGGAGCCTTCGCATAATTCACCCATTTATCAAAAAAGGAAAAATTTTGGCATCTTCCGCAGAGAAACTTGGCAGAGGCCACCTTTACCAGGTGATCAAAGTTCATGCCATGACAGCATGGAATCACGCACCTCTTGCCTAATGCTGAGAAGAGCACCAGATGCTAGAGTCGTATTCCTGCTCCAAATTCTCACTCCCAGTCCGATAATAAGGGAATATGAGCAAACCCTAGCTGAGCCATTCTACAAGGAAAATGACCGTGACCAGTCCGTTTCCAAGATGTCAACATCATAAGAATAAAGAAAAGACTGAGAAACTGCCCCAGACTAAAAGATCATAGAGAGACAGCACAACTCACTATAACATGTGACCCTAGATTGGGTCTTGGACCAGGACTCTGATTAGTACCGCATCACTAAATTGCTGGACTTGATAAGTGCCATGTGTCTGTTAAGTGGTTTGTTACCAGGAAATGCACTCTGAGGGTCTCAGGAACGAACGAGGATGATGTTTAATAACACTCTCAAAGGATTTCAAAAGTACAGATGAATGTGTGTGCACATAAATGTGGGAAGAAGAATAAGCAAATGTGATGAGGTGCTAGTCATTAGTCAATCTAGGGGCAAGAGATACAGATGTTCGTCATGAGGCTTTCACATTTCTCAGAGTGTCAAAACCCTAGTTTTAAACAGAAATGATTTCAAAATGAAAGTTAAAACTGAAGAGAAAAATTTCAAAGGCATCCTTCTGTGAAGTCTCCAGCTTTCATCCACGTCTACGGCTCCTGTGGTGATTTTCCCACAGCCTCCCGACCAGTCTTTCATCAGTACCACGCACACGGGTACTCCGCCGACATCCTTCTAGTGCTCACATCCCCAAACACCTGCCGTGCTCTTGCTTATTATGTGGCAACCTGCCCAGACTGCTGTTCTGATCAAAGCTGAACTTCGCAGCAATCAGCGCTCTCCACCTTTGAAGATCTGGCCCTGTTACTCCCTTCTTCACCATTTTGGCTTTCAGCGTGACAAATATTTATGTTTGGTTTTATGCTGGCAGACAAGAAGATCAGCGCGATCAGGACTCTGTCTTCAGGGAATCTCTATTGTATGGAAGATAAAACAAGCACAAAGCCGATGTCGTAAATGCAAATATGATGCAGACTGAGATTGGAGTCATGAGGCGGGGAATATCAGTGGGGATACGACAGACGAGGGACTCTAATGACTGACGAGGGACTCTAAGCCTTTCTCACCCGGCAATCCTCAGGTTGGGAGGAGCTGGGCATGAGAGTGAGGGAGAGCTGGTGAAGCCATCAGAGTAAAAGGAAGGACTTGGAAGGTCATGGGTTTGCAGCACAGAGCTAAGGAAAGCTGGTAGGGGAAAAAGACAAAGATGCTGATAAAGAACAAATGTGGTCTTTGTTCTGGTTCTTAGCTCAGAGAAGCCTGGGCTGCTTAATTGCCAGAACAGTCTTCGTCATGCTAAAGAAGTGACTCAAGGGGACCCCTAGAGAGCCTCAAGATGGGTACAGATCACCAGAAAGAGGAATCAGATGACTAGAAGGTTGGCACTGGAAGGGGAGGGGACTGCAGATCGAATTCAATCACCTGACACGTGATTGCGTCAATCACGCCTAAGCAACAAAAGATGATAAAATCTCTGGACACTAAAGCTTGCTAATGCTTACTGGGTGGTGACCACTTCCATGTGCAGGGAAAGATGATGCTCTTTGACCCCACAGGGACGAGGTGTGGCAGCTCTGAGCCCTGGACTCTTTCAGACCTTACCTTCTGAGATGATTTCACTGCTGTCTTAGGTGTAGCCTTTGTAAGAAATCAGAGCACTTCCCTGAGTTCTGAGCCATTCCAGTCGAGTGTTATTGAAACTAGCAGGCTGCAGGAAGCTCTGGGTTCGTCACTGGCTAATTAGAAGTATGGGCAGACTAGAGACTCCACTGCTGTTCTGGAGCTCTTCCATCTGTATCTGAAATGGGGCCAACGGATGACCGATCCATGAACACTGGGTGAGTATCACCATTGAACTGAAGTACACTCAATTGGGGTCAAAACCGAGAATTGATATGCAAAAAAGCCTGAACATGCACAGGCTTCTAGACCACAACATGGAGGCTGGATTTGAACCCATGTGTGCTGTGGGATGTTCTGTATGGCAAATGTGTTGCTAATAAAACACTGATTGGCCAGTGACTAGGCAGGAAGTATAGGCAGGACTAACAGAGAGAATTAAAAGAACAGGAAGGCAGAGGGAGTCACTGCCAGCCACCGCCAGGACAAGCAGCATGTAAAGATGTAAGCCATGAGCCATGTGGCAAGGTATAGATTTATGGAAATGGATTAATTTAAGATATAAGGACAGTTAGCAAGAAGCCTGCCACGGCCATACAGTTTGTAAGCAGTATAAGTCTCTGTGTTTACTTGGTTGGGTCTGAGTGGCTGTGGGACTGGCAGGTGAAAGAGATTTATCCTGACCGTGGGCCAGGCAGGAAAACTCTAGCTACACATGTGGAAGGCTAAGCCACTGAAATGCTTTGTTTCTTTTGCTAGAGAATGGTTTAATTCTCAATAATTCTCCCCAATTGCAACATGAGGCAGGTGAGTACTAAGGCAAGAGACCCATTTGGGAGGCTTTTAGCTTTCAGTGCAGGGGATCAAAGGCAGGACCTCATGCCTGCCAGGCAAGCACTCTACCTCTGAATTGCATCCCAGCCCAGGACTGTGGCCTGAACTGGAGATGAGAAAGGTACACAGTAGAAATAAAGGAATTGGACAAATGATTGGCAAGGAATGTCTATAGAGATGGTGAAATTATGGTGACACATTTCTCGGGGGAAACAGGAGAGGAACATTTTGGGGGTCTGACTTTGATTTTGAACACAGTGAGTTCAAGATCTAACAACAAAACATGTCTCATGGAGTGCTGGATCTGCAGCATGCGATCACCATCCATTAACTCCTTCAGTAAGCCAGGCCACAATGACGCTGTCACACAGCAAGTGAGGAGCGGTCCCTCTCTCAGCTTTGCATATCCTGCTTTTCCTGTCTAGATAAATCCTGTGCATCTTTCAAGATTCATCTAAAAAAAAAGCTGGTGTTTAGTAGGGGCTGAGAAGACTGCTCCTTCAATACAGTGCTTGCCAAGAAAGCATGCAGACCTGAGTTCAGATCCCCAGCACCCACATAAAGACCGGGCACAGTGCCACAGGCTTGTCATCCCAGCCCTGAGGAGGTAGAGACATGGGGACCCTAGGGTCATGCTGGCCAGCCAATCTAGCTGAATGGGTGAGCTCCCGGTTCAGTGAGGAAATCTGTCTTTAAAAATAGGCTGGACAGCAATTACAGAGGACTACAGATGGTATCCTTTGGCCTCCCTGTGCACACACGTGTGCATACTTGCACACACCTGTACACACACACACACACACACACACACACACATGCATATGCACAAATGTCGTGCTGAGTGCATCTGAACCACACTGAAGCCTGTCAGTTTACTTCTTCAGTCAGACAGGGTTGTAACCACGCTGTCACTCCACACCACACATGGCGGTCACTCTCTCGACCTCTGCCCAAGTGTTTCCCTCCCCCTCCCCCTCTCTCTGCTTAGATAAATCCTTTTTATGTTTCAAAGGGTCCTTTCAGAACCTTGTGCAGCATTAGGCTTTCTCCAGCCATCCCAGCCTGTATTCGTATTTCTGCAGCCAGAACAGACAGTGGGAAGCCTTTGAATAATTGAAGTCCACGCTGTCTTGTAGGAGACTGTCCTTCCTGTAAGCCCCTACGACAAGAGCCAATTCTTACACAGCTCTCTGTGTTCATGCCTCAGAAGCCCGTAGTGGTTCACGTGCCCTCAAGGGGAGCTAACAAAAACAACAAACGACTCAATGGAACATGGACGAAAACAATCAAATGTTTCTAGTTTTTAAAATAATTTTTCTAATGCAAGGTTAGAAATGTCCATATGTCATGTGAAGTCCAGTTTTCCTGTCAGTTAAATCTGTTTATTCGGTGAGATTGCAGATATTGTATCTTCACAGTTTAAAAAGGCAGAGCACCAGCATCCGGGAACACTCCTGTGAGGGGACCTGAGGTTGGCACCAGGAGGAATTGGGGCGGGATAATTGAAAAGCCTGAACTGTGGTAACAGGGACTGCTGGCGAAAACCAGCTAATGAGGAGGATGGCGTCTAATGGGGGAGGGGATGCGGCGGCCGGAGGAAAGCCCTTGTGTCTGAGAGACCCAGTTTCACTGAACATCTTCATTAATGGCAGCAACAAGGGTTACACATTTGGTTAATAACATTTCGAGCAGGTTCACAATTGGGAGGTGCAGCAGACATCATTGAGGACAGGGAAGTCACACTTATGGGTCTACAGAGATGAGAAATATGAATAAAAATTATCACAATGAGATTTGATTTAGGACAAAAGCAAAGGGGGGCAGCGATGGGAGAGATCATCCAGAACGCAGGCTCAGCCGCAGGCTGGGAAACCTAGGGAGCAGCAACCAACGGGAGAGAGTCTGTGAGGAACAGTGTGTAACTCAGCCCGACGGCAGGTGGCAGGAACAGGAAAAATTGTTTGTCAAGGACTGCACTACAACAGTCTTCCCTGACATCCATAAACACCGTGGGAGACGAGCTGGGCAAAGAAGAGACCAACAAAACCACACATCTGGGCTTCATCCCTTCTGTTGTTAAAAAGGGTTGAGCCTTGATGCTCAGGACTCTGAACTGTATTCTAGCAGAAGGAATTGGTAAGACAGTGCAGGGTTAAAGGAGTTAACTATCTGCAACTCCCCTAAAAATCCTCTTCATAAGTCCAGCATCCCTTCATGATAAAAGTCCTGGAGAGACGAGGAATACAGGAGACCCATCTCAATATAAAAACGTTGACACACCAAGCCACAGTTACCATCTTACTAAACAGACCAAATGTAAAGGGTTTCCACTAAAATCAGGAACAAAACAGGTATGCTTACTTCCCCGTCCTGTTCAAGTCTTAGCTAGAGCAGTAAGAAGGGAAGGAGACCAAGGGGATACAAATAGGGAAGGAAGAAGTCAAAATATTCTATTTGAAGATGGTATTACTCTAAACATAAAGGACCCCAAGGACTCCACCAGGAACCTCCTATAGCTGATAAATGCATTCAGCAGCGAAGCAGGACACAAAAGGAACACACAGTAGTCATGCTATACACACTGAGAAGATACAAAGAAAGAAATCAGAGAACCAATACCATTCAAAATAGCCTCAAAACCAGTGGAATAAATCAGATCAGGGAAGGAAAAGATTAGCACAAAGGGAGGGGAAGTGGGCACGGGACTCACGCTCCTGTCAGAGGAGGAGCTACTGGTAATTGGTAGCTGCTACAAAAGACAAAGCTGGTCCTCTTTAAGGCTGTGGTCTGTCGTGGGTGGACCACACTCCAGTGAATGGCCACACACCCAAGAGGACATGGGTAGCACAAATCAGACTTGATGATTTAAAAGGAAAAAGGGGTGGGGGGGGACACAAGGGGGGGGGGGTGGGGAAGGGGGTGGACCTGGAAGGAGTTGTGGAGAGGGATGGAGACAATCAAAATACATACAAAATTCTTTAAAGAACTCTTCTTTTTAAGGAAAAGAGAACAGTCCCCGCCCTACGTAGAGAAGGCTGCCTAGACTCCGGGGCAGCCTGTGATCTGTGGGCTCATCCCTTTCTTCGGGTTAGCTTGAGCGGTCACATTTTCGTTCTCTTGTGACATTGTGTTGGGCGATTTTATCCCACCTGTTTTCGCTGACCTAGATTTCCAACAATGAAGGACGAGAGACATCTTCGGGGTGTGATGATTTTACTCTCTACTTTAAAGGGAACCTTTGTGTCGGTAGGAAGGGGAGTTCATGTTCACAGGCAAAGACAGACGGAAAATGTCACACACAGAAAAGGCCTCTCGCAGCAGCTTCCGGAGCCCCCACTCTCCCTGCTCTCACCCCACTCCAACGGTCGGGGTCCCCTGCTGTGAGGGACGGAGTCAGAAATTGCCGGATTCATCACCACCGTCCTGAACAGAGGACAGAGGGACTTCGGAGGACAGAGTCCTGCCCTTACCATCTGTTTCCAGTGCCCCCAGGAGAGCAAGCCACGGTGGAGGAAGACAAGGTGGGGCCTTCCTTAGTCACCCAGGCCGGAAAGCGTCTCAGGAGACTGGCTCAGGCCCACCCACTGTCTGGTTACGTGGAGGAGGAAACGACACCCACCCATCAGGAAAGGAGGACCACAGACTGTTGCTAGGGCACTAAGGGAAGTTATCCATGTGGAGCTTACGCGTGTGGTTAGGGCAGGTGCCAGACCTGAAAGAGAGTCTGTGAGTTCAGATCGGAGAGCCACTGAAGGAAGGTTCTGGACCCGGGAGACGGCGGCGGTAGTGTGCTGCTGTGGACAACACCAGTTGCACCGAGGGTCCTGCCCCTGTGTAGGCTCCCTCCTTGGTGTACAACCCCACAGAAGTCAAGCCCTAGGGGATAGTTTGTGACCCTGAATGTAGCTCAAAATCTCCAGGGTCCTGTGACTGGGCCTGAGTCTCATGCTAATGAGATTCATGGACCCTGTCACTCCCCTCTCATGCCCTCCTAGGGCATTCAAGACAATGTCTAAACTCCCGATAAAGTGTTACATGGGTGTGTGGCCCCTGACCCCCTCTGGCTCCTTTGTAACCATCCTCCCCCATACGTGGGCTGGCCATCCCAGACTCTGCTTTAGCTCTTCCTTCTGGCTACCAGAATGTTCTTCTTATTTTTTTAATCCTTCTTTTTTTTTTTTTTTTTCCAGAGACAGGATCTCATGCAGCCCAGACCCCAAACTCACTATGCATCTGAGGATGTGAATTCCTGCTTCCCAAGCATCCACCTCCCAAGTGCTGGAGGACAGGTATGTGCGACCATGCCTGGTTTATCTGGCACTGAAGATCATACCGAGTGCTTTCTACCAACTGAGCTACACCCCCAACTCCACAAACGCTGCTCCTTGCCTTCTCTCTGTTTCTTCGGGCGCCCTCTGCCAGGTCTTCTCTGGCGATTCTCTAAAGAAGCCAGTTCCCTGCTATGCCACATTGCTGTCCTCAAATTCTCCGTGTTCTTCTTCATCTGGGTGTGTCCAGTGATTAATTGTCTGCGTGTTTATTGGTGCTCTCTGCCACTGTAACGTATGTCCAAGAGGGCAGGGACCCCTGCAGGGCAGGATAATGTTTAGTGCTTATGTGTAGATAGCACTAGTGGCTTTTTATTATACTGTTATTGCTGTAATTATTATACTCACACCAAAGTTCATAGCCAATGGGTTATGTGATTCCCTTGGTGTATTTATGTGTAAAGTTTGGTCCATTCACAAATCACACCATAACATGATGAAGTCAGTCATTTTGCATTCTGGCCCAGCGTTTTTAGAGGTTATCTTCTACCTTCACAGTAAATAAAAGTCAAACAAACTAAAGCCAGAAATGCTTACACCTATTGGAGTCTTACGGTCATACTACAGCCCTATAAACTAGCAAGATGAACACCGTGTAGAGGCTTATAGCCCCGGGACAGAGGCCTGCATCTGGAGCCAGGAGAAAGAGCACTTATATTGTAAGTGATGGATGGTGGCCCTCAGGGTGGATAATAAAAGCTAACTCCACAAGGGTGTCCAGTCCTAGAGAAGCCCAGCATGTTCATAAATTTTACCTGCAGGATCTTGTCAAATTCTCACTATGAAAATCTCAGGAAAATGGCCTTGGGCTTCTTCAGGAGTAGATGAAGTCAGCCATTTTAAAATCCAGCCAGGGTTCTCCATTCCCCTTAATAAGTCCTGTCCCCTAAAGAAACTGTTTTACAGGAGCCTAACCAACCTGGGCAAAGAAAAATATCCACCCGGCATGGTGGCCCACACCTTTAATCCTAGCATTCAGGAGACAGAGGCAAGTGGATCTATAAGTTTGAGGCTAACCTGGTCTACAGAGTGAGGTCCAGGACAGCCAGGGCTACACAGAGAGACCTTGTCAAGAAGGAGGAGAAGGAAGAGGAAGGGAGGGAAGGGAGGGAGGGAGGGAGGGAAGGGAGGGAGGGAGGGAGGGAGGAAAAGAAAAAAAAACCAACTGAGGCACATAATACAACAGAGACCTAAGCATAGGCTGCCTTCTGTCTGTCTGTCAGCATTTCATGACCGTAACAAGGTATCTGAGATAATCAAATTAATAAGAGAAAGGTCTCAGAGATGCATCCATATCAGTTGACTCCATTGCTTTGGCCTGTGCCATCATGGTGATGGAGGCTGATCACCTCACTGCAGCCAGGAAGCAAAGGAGAAGAGGTATCAGGGTCTTTATACACCCACCCTTAAGCACCTCCTCTATGACTTAACCTCCTTCCACCGGGTTCTACCTCCTAAAGGTTCTGCCACTTCCCAAGAGAGCCATAGGCTGGAGACAGGGGCCTCTGGGGGACAATCCTGATCCAAATGGTAACTTCTCGCTAACGAATGTGCCCTCTCCATCCCAGCGACTAGCAGTTCAGCAGGATTCCTACACTGAAGAGGGGACTGTGCACGGAAGGAACTATGTCTACACCATATTTAAGAAGTCACTAAGAGAACAGAGTCAAGGACAACCAAGGACATTTTAGCCAATCGACATACCAGCTACACTAAGTAGTAAATGCAGCCCAAGCCAATAAGTATAAAACTTAACCCCAAACCCTGTCCAACTCAGGGCCTTTTTACTGTATACAATGCCCAGCTTAAAAAATAAAATGCAGTGTATTATAAAAGGAAAAGAAAGAGCCTAAAAGACAAAGCCAACATCAGAACCTTCCAGAAACGCTGGAAGGACCAGACTGGGAATTTGAAACAAGTATGATTAATATGTAACAGCTGCAAGAAAAAAAATGGGCAGCACGTGGGAACAGATGGGCACCTAAGCAGAGAGGGGGGAGCTTGCAGATGACAGGGAAGGACCAGGAGTCACGAGCGCTGTGGCAAAGGAAGAGTCTCGGGTGGGCTCATCAGCCCAGCAGAGCAGCCTGACTGGCTGAGGGCATCCCTGAGTTCAGAACTAAAGAAAGAGAAGAGATGGCCCAGAGTCTAGGCTGCGGGACGTTCACAAAGGGCAGAGCCCGTGGGAACACCAAAAGGAAAACAAGACAGGAACTCATGAGACATTTGAACTAGAAACAGCTCCTTCAAAACTGAGCTCGGGCACCAAGACGCCTGTGCAGAATGCTCAGGGAACGCAGGACAGGATGCAAAGACCCGACACTCAGGAGCATCCAAACTGCAGGAAAGCAAAGAAAAGAAGAAAACCTTGAAGAGACGGTGATGGGAACACTTGGCCTGTTCACGGGAGGGATGGAAAACTGCACCAGATTTCAACACAGGTGACAGAGAGTGAAACAGCAAACGTGCTGACAGGAAAATAGTAACCCACCAACCCAGGATTCCATACTCAGCGGGACTGTTCTTCAAAAGTAAGATAGACTTCTCACAAAAATGAAAGAATTCATTGCCTGCCTTATAAGACATGGTGAAAGATTTCAAACGGAAGGAAAATCAGAAAAATCAGATATGAGAGAGAATAAGTGGAAGTAAATAGAGACTCCTATTTCTTTTTTTTTTTTAATTTGTTTATTATGTATGAATGTTCTCTCTGCATGTTTGCCTGCAGGTCAGAAGAGGGCACCAGATCCTCTCTACAGATGGTTGTGAGCCATCACGTGGTTGCTGGGAATTGAACTCAGGACCTCTGGAAGAGCAGCCAGTGCTCTTAACCACTGAGCCATCTCTCCAGCCCCTACTTTTTCTTTTTAACAGACTTAAAGCAACAATGCAGATGGTGATTATAGGTTATGAAGAAGTGGATGGAATGGCATCAGTGTCATAAAGAACAGGAGGGAGACACTGGTTTACTATGTTATAGTTTGCACTATTGACCTGAGGCCTGGGTTTGTGGTGCAGTCTGTAAAGTTTCCCATGCATGCATGAAGAGCTGAGTTCAGATCCCCAGCACCCACATAAAAGCTGTGCACATGGCGTGAACCTGTAACCCGAGTGCTGGGGAGCCAGACAGGAAGATCCCTTGGACGTGATGCCGGCTGTTCTAGCCAAATCCATGAGCCAGGTTTAGTAAAAACTAAGATGGCGGGCAGTTGAGGAAGACACCCAACATTTTGCCCTCTGTCAGCCACCCACATGTGTGCACACACCACATACACACACACACACACACACACACACACACACACACACACACACACGAAAGTAAACTTGAAGTAGTTATAAATACATTGCAAATTCAGAGGAAAGCACTAATTTTTTTAAAGACGTACAGTCAAGGGCCAGCGAGATAGCTCAATGGGTAAAGGCATTTGATGACCTGAGCTTGATCCCCGGGACCCACATGAAAGGAGGAGAGAACAGACCTCCACAAGTTGTCCTCTGACTCCACATACGCACGTAGGCATGCACACGTGCACACACACAATAGATGAATGGTGTAAAGAATATTTGAAAGAGTCCAGGAGGAGACCAAGGGGAAAGAAACCACTGACCGCACTAGCCAGGGTTTGAGAGTGATCCTTACACTGGCAGACCATCCCACTCTTTTTACTCTCCCAGACTGTTCACAGGTTACAGGATTTAAACCGACTGTGTTCCCACTGGAGCATCGTATGTTGTCATGGAAGCAGCCTTATGCCAACCACATAAACAACTTTCACCTAGGTCTAAGTGACATTGTTATGGGACCCCAGAATCTTTTTTTAAAAAGATTTTATTTGTATTTACATGTATGTGAGTGAGTGAGAGAGAGAGAGAGAGAGAGAGAGAGAGAGAATTGTGTGTGTGTGTGTGTGTGTGTGTGTGTGTGTGTGTGTGTGTGATGTACACATAGTGCAGAGTCAGATTCCCTGGAGCCAGAGTTATAGGCAATTGTGAGCTACCTGATGTAGGTGCTGGGAACCAAACTCCAATCTTCCATCAGAGCGATACATGCTCTCACCAGCTGAGCCATCTCTCCAGCCCCCGTGTCTTAAAGCACTGAAAATTTTCACTGGGAGGTTATAATTCTACTATCTAGCTAGACGGAAGAGCCCTGTGAAGGCAGGATTGTGACCACTGGTCATGGTAATGACCACAGTGAATGGCTGACACATGGTAGATACTTAATAAGTATGGTAAGTGAATTAAATAAAAGGAGTTCACTCCAATGTGGGCCTTGAAAAAGCATGCATACTTCAAATTTGATCTCTAAAGGTACTTTCAAAAGCATTCACTTTCATTTATATAACAATCATCATTTCTGTGTGATAGAACATAGAAAGAAGTGATAGCACACTGATTCTCGTAAACATAAATGAAGAACCAGCCAGGCGGTAGTGGCGCACGCCTTTAATCGCAGTACTTGGGAGGCAGAGGCAGATAGATCTGAGTTCCAGGCCAGCCTGGTCTATAGAGTGAGTTCCAGGACAGGCTCCAAAGCTACACAGAGAAACCCTGTCTCGAACCTCCCCCCCAAAAAAGATTAATGAAGAACCGCATTTACCAGATGATACTAAGAGCATTTTTAAAAAATGTAGTCCAGACTGGCCTTGAACTTGAAATCCTCCTATCTCAGCTTCCCAAGTGCGAGGTTAACAGATGTGGGCTACCACACTGGGCTGGCTCACGGTTGTCATTCACTACTTCACCCACTCCATCCAGTGACTCTGAGGGTGATGGGATTATGTCCCCTTTGTAAGCTAAGAACTGAGGATTTCCATACAGGCCCACAGTGAGCAAATGGAGAGCCAAGGATTTGTTCTAAGGCCTGGGTCCTTCCTCTGCCATGCACACATTCTCTGTTCTGTGATATTTTGTTCTGGAAACACGTGTTTTCAAATGTTGAGTTATAAACAAAAATTTTCACTGAGTTTAGGCTTTCAACTACAAGTTATTTATCTTGGAAAAGCATTCCAATAATCGGAGTGTTTTATTACTACACAACTGTGTAACTGGAAGCTAAATACAATAAACTGCTTGAAGAAAATAAATAAACATCCTAAGTCCTGAGTGGCGCCTCAGATCTCAATGAGTTTCTAATCTACGATAAGAACAAAGCACAGCACAGCAGTAAGATGATGGCTGAACTCGAAGGAAAAGGCACGGAGTTCACGCCGCAAAAGAAACGGAGCCCAGAAGCCACTGGCTGCTTCTCTGTGCTCAGCAGTGTGTTCCGGGGACCCTGGTGGGAAGTCCTGGCTGTGCTTTAATTAGGAGTCTGTGCCCTCCCTGCCCACTGCGTTTCCCTGACTGTGCTGCCCTGTTTGCTTTATGAACAACCCAACTGTAGAGAGGCCGAAAGTGGGGGAGTGAATTCTCAGCCATGAGGACAGCTAGAGAACCATTTGGGTCAGATTTTTGGAGGGATAGGAGACCCATTTCAGGTGTGTGTGTGAGGCCACGAGGAGGCTCCTAGGTTGCTTGATTCCCTGGATTTTAAACCACCGTTCCTTCAGGATGGGTGCAAATAAACCAGGCCTAGAGTCGTCTGTATGTAAACATGGGCAGAAACTCGGAAAACAGTTGTTCCGACCCAAGCAGCCTGGATCAGATGAGGAATCGGGAAAACAAAAATCTATGGTCAAACCAAAATTCCAGCAGCTCAGAAAGTGTCCAAGGTGGTGGGAAGGGTCTAGGACTGGAATGCCATGAAGGACACAGCCCAGTTCCAGTGCAAGGCGAACGGTGTCTTAAGTTTCTATAGCTCTCAGTAACCCTCAGTGATTACGTAACAACCCTGGCAATGAAGGCGCTCTTATTTTTGCAGAGGAACAAACTAGAGAGGATGTGTGATTCACAGCTAGCACCTGTCAGAATTAAGTTCCTGAATCCTGGGCTCCAGATCCAACAGACCTCCCACCATGATTTGGCAGGGCAATCGAAGGACTAGGTTTTCCAAGTGTGGTAGCTTCGGAGTAAGAGGATCTGCATTTGCCCATCCTGGATGTCACACACTTTACCTCTATACATCAAGTAGGTTCTTTAACCTTATTAAATATCATTTAGGGCAGCAGTTCTTAACCTGAGGGTCACAACCCTGTTGGCAAACCTCTATCTCCAAAAATATTTACATTATGATTCATAACAGAAGCAAAATGAGAGTTATGAAGTAGCAAAGCAAATGGTTTTATGGTTGGAGGTCACCACAACACGAGGAACTGTATTAGGGGGTCACAGCATTAGGAAGGTTGGGGACCACTGCTTTAGGGGACAGGGATATGACATAGTTTGTAGACTACCTGCCTGTGGCAGTGTGTGCCTCTAATCCCAGCACTTGGGAGGCTCAGGCAGGAGGATCAGGAATTCAAAGCCATCCTCAACTACATAATCAATTTGAGGCTAGCCTGGGCTACTTGAAACCCCTGAGTTTCCTTGTCTGTAAAATGGGATCCCCATAACAACTAGCTCATGGGGTACTGTGAAGCTCAAACACATACAGGACTAACGTTGAGGCATCAAGGTATCTTCACAGCACGGACTCTGGACGAAGGAGTCTCCTTCCCTCCTTGGCAGCATGACCTGAGGCACAATCCCCTGGACACATTTATTATATCTAAAGCTCCAGGACGTTAAAAAACGGAAAACCGTGGCAGCCTGAGAATGTTTGAGGCTGGGCATTGGGCCGAGGGCGAGGGAAGAGAAGGATAAGCCCATCTTTTCTGTCCTCTCACATTGCTAGCTGGTCCCCAGGAGCCCTCCATCCCCAGCTGGAAAGCCATGGAGTTAGCAGCAGCCAGAAATATCCTGAGAGGCAGCTTGGCCTTGTAGGACCTGTGGCTCCTCAGGCGATGGGCACCGGCCGTCCCACCCAGAGCAGTCAGGAGGAAGCAGAAGTAGGCTGCAAGACACAAGCAGGGGCAGAGGTCAACCGCCGCCACCAGACGTTTCCAGCTACCCCTTGTTTTTCCCTCCTGAGTGAGGATGTATGGGAAATGGTGTCCATCCGGGGAAGATGCTGTAACGGGAAGAATCAGTAACTTGAGAAGACACAGTCTTTTATTGCTCTGTAGCTTTCCAGACTGGGAAAAGGCAGAAAGAAACTTTGGCCTAATATCCAGAGGCTCCCAAACAGCAAACAAGACTTTCATTTTTTCTTCCGGTCTTCATGCAAAGGCTCAAACACTTGAGTGCACATTCACATTCTGGTTTGCCTGTGTGCCCTGGAAGTGGAAGTGCTCTCTGTCCCTGTCAGCTCTGGAAGTGGTCTAGGAAGAGCACGTCTGTACGCAGTGGGCCCATATCATGGTCCCAGGAGCCTTGGTTTGAAGGAAATTAGAGAAGACTTAACAGCAGTGAGGTGACTCCAGCCAGTCTGAATGAAGAGCAACCTGACCGTATAGGGATAGTGAGATTTGTCTCCTAGAGACAGGAGATGGCTGGGTGGGGGATGTTCTCACAGCCAACCTAGAGTGGGGCCTTAAAGACCTTCCCACCTCCAATGCTCTCACAGGTGTTACCTTCTTTGGTTTATACTCGAGAGTCAGCATATTGACTGGTAAATCCTACATGTAAGCCCAGCTCGTACCTGTTTCCATGCCTCTGCCAAAAGTCCCCACAGCACTGTTGCTGCTGTTGCTACAGGTGGTGGTGATGGTTATTGTGGTGGTGATGGTTATTGTGGTGGTGATGGTGATGGTTATTGTAGCTTAAGTTTTCCTGCCTGGCCCACAGTCAGGACAAATCTCTCTCACCTGCCAGTCTCACAGTCGTTCAAACCCAACCAAGTAAACACAGAGACTTACATTGCTTACAAACTGTATGGCCGTGGCAGGCTTCTTGCTAACTGTCCTTATATCTTATATTAATCCGTTTCTATAAATCTATACCTTGCCACATGGCTCGTGGCTTACCGGCATCTTTACATGCTGCTTGTCCTGGTGGTGGCTGGCAGAGACTCCCTCCGCCTTCCTGTTCTTTTAATTCTGTTAGTCCCGCCTATACTTCCTGCCTAGCCACTGGCCAATCAGTGTTTTATTAGCAACACATTTGCCATACAGAACATCCCACAGCAGGTTATTGTGGTGGTGTTTTGCTCTTGTTGGGAGGACTATGCTATCAGTAGATGTAGAAAATAGATACATGGGGACCCAACAATGATGATCCCTGAAATTATTGCCACTAGCTCCAATGGTGTTAAAACAATGTGCCCATTTGGTATCAAGTATTTTTACCTGGGTTATCTTGGTCATATTAAGCAAGTCTATGTGGTTTGTTCTATTACTAGTGCCATTTTATAGATGAGAAAACAAAGACTCACAGGTGTAAGCTTGATTCGCATGGTACTGAGGCTAGAGTATCTTTGTGAACAGTAAAATCCAAGTCTTTCTGAGTCAAGAATCAAGTCCCTGACCACGACACAACTGATTGCTTCCGGGAAATATCCCATAAGTTTTACCTTTACTCCTTTATACCCTGCAGTTATGAAGTGAGGAAGCGGCTCACTTTTCCATCTAGTAAAGAGAAAGCCCTAAGCCAGGCTATAGGGAGGGGGCTCATGCACTTAGCACTGTGGGGCCACCCGGAAAGAGCTACAGAGTAAGAGCACTCACTGGGCTGTGAGTCACTCCTCACAGTGGCTGTGAATGCTCCCCGGGCAGAATGGGCATGGAAGTCTGTGTATCTCTTCTGCATGAGAATTATGGTAACTTTAATGTCAATGTACGTATTTAATAGGAACACAATGTTACATCTTACAAAACTTAAGCACCTGACTGATTTTTATCTGAATCTACGTTTATACAGTTCAGAAAGCAAGATTTATCCTCAGCCCCGAAATGGATGAGTTCCTGAACACATGTGGCTTTCATGAACTTGACAATTCATTCCTTACTTGAGAGGTTACAAGCAGAAGATGAACACCAGTCTGCCAGGAGTCACAGACAAGGCAGGACATAAAAAGCTTTGCTCTCCTTTGCTATCATAATTTAACCTTGGCCATGAGCCCGTGGAATGGAAAGTTGTTTTCCATGTCATCTTTGGCCTTTGTGTCTCTACTGTTAATTTTTCAACTGCCAAGTAGTTAGGAGACAAGCTCTAGAATGGAAAAATTAGATGTGACTCTACTTGCCAGCAAGCTAAGATTCTAGACCTGGAGTGCAATACCATTAATTCCAAGATTCTGTGAAAGACATTGAGGGGGATATATCACTCTAATGCATGGTTCTAAACGTGACCCATACTGAAGGCTATGGCACCGTCTTGTCCTGTGAGAAGTCTCCAAAAATGTGAGGGTTGTTTACACAGCTTGTCTGTCCATGTGCAAAGCACAGACATGGTTCAAGCCAGCACCTTCCTGGGAGGCGTTGGCTGTGGGTTTCCCGGGACTTTCATGCAACCCATGTTCGGCTAAGCACAAAGCCCCACCCTCTTGACCATGAGAATAAACAACTGGCCCAACTCTGTCTTTTTTCTTCGTCAAAGCCCAATTAGGGCTTGCATCAAGTGTCACATGTCACCAAGCTAAGAGAGAATGAAGAGGAGACACAAAGGTGACAGGATGCCCACAGGAGCCAGAGGAACTGCTTGCCTGGAGCTCTGGGTTGCAGGACTAGAAGCCTGATGGGTCACTCCATCCTGGGAGTCTCTGCAACGTTCCTCTGAACTCACGGTCAATATGCTCCCTGTTCATGCTTAGAGTGGTATGGATTTCTGATGCCTAAAATCTACAGAACAACTTGAGAGAGAAACAACTATTTGGTCATGATCCAAAGATGACAAGTGATTACCATCTACTCATGACCTTATGTCCCCTTTAGTAATTTATTATTTATTGACCAGGATAGCAATGTAAACAAATGTCAGTTCTGTGGTCACATGACAAAAGATTTGTAAGCGTATTTCTTTCATGAGTCAGTTATGATGAAATAAGCTGCCACGTTAGAGAGGCCTATACAGCAAGGAACAGAGGGCTCCTTCAGCCAATAGGGGAGTGAGGCCCCCAGCCTCACAGTTCATAGCTGCTGGATCCCGCAACAGACATGTGAATGGCCATGGAAGCAGACCCTTCCCCGGGCAGACAACATTGCAGTCCAGATCCACACAGCCTCATGCAGGGTCCTGAGGCAGAGACCTGGGCTAAGCTGTTCCTGGATCCCTGCCCCATACCCCCAGCTGTGAGAAAAGGTGCTTTTTAAGTCAATACGTTTGGGGATGGTACGTTATGCAGCAGTAGATGGTGAACACAGGTTATTATGCAGGCACTTCCCTTTGGGAACGGCAGATTCAAATTCTGATTACAGAAGAGTTTTCCATCCGAGGGTTAATGAGGAGAACAGTGCTGCATGAGGCCAGGCCTGGAGGTGGTGGATGGGGACTAGGGAGTAACTGCTCAGGGGTCTTGGAGGTCAGAGGTGACCAGGCTGCTTTATAACTGACTTTAGTGATGGTGGTAGTATTTGTGGATGTACTATACAGTGATATTCTTCAAATAAGTGAACATGGGAATCATAATTCAATAAAGCCATTATTTTTAAGTTATTACTTTATTCCTATTAGGTTTTAGTATTAACTGATTTTTCCCCCACTCATATAAAATGAAGACACATGTCACAAAACAAAATCAGTTGTTGGCCCAGGATACCAGCAGTGCAACCGTCAACCAGACATTTGCTACCTCCAGACCATACATACGCCCTTGAGTGCCCACAGCTGCTAAGAAAAGTCTCCACTTGATCTAAGACCTATGTCTAAATCTATGAAAAGCCAGGACCTGGAGGCAGAAAAGCACCTTCACTCTGCTCGGGTCCCAAGCCTCAGCTCTAGCTGCTCGTGACAAGTAGAAGGCTAACCCATGACTTCAAGAGCATCTAAGGTAGAGGGCAAAGCCCTCACCTATCCCGACTCTCCTGTTTGGTGCGATATGGGCAACGTGGTTGCAGTAACTCCTCGTGCAATAGAAAAGGATCCTAGAGAGATGATAAAAACATAGAAATTAAGATCTGCTCATTCTGGACCCACCAGAGGGACAGAGACCAGCGCCTTCAAGAGTCAGGCAGAAGGAGCGATTGACAGAGGGGCCTCGGGTCTCCATCTGTCTCTCTAACATCAGAATGGAAGCCGGTAAATAATCACTGCCCAGATCAGCTGACGGCTTGCAGTATTCCAGCTCCTTCCACAGTCACTCCTTTGATGCTTGCTGCAGGGCTACGGAGGGGTGACCTTATGGTCTTACAGGTGAAGGAGACAGCAAGTGAGAGAGCCGGGACCAGCCTAAGGCAGGAAGGCCCAGGCTGGCATGCCTGCTGGTGACCCCCCCAGGCACTGCCCTCGGTCCAGCAGGAGAAGCCCTGGAGCACTGTGTCCTTCCAAGCGACTGGGAATATAAGCACGTGCTCCCAATCAGAACACAGGCACACGGCCCAAGCTCTGCTCTACCCTCTGTCTTTCCCAGCTTGTAAATCCATTCCCTTGCGGACAACACCATGACCCGTTTTCAGCCTGTTTTCCAGAAACAAGGTACCCAAGTTCATGAGACCGTTTATTAAGCTCCCATTCTGTGCCAGTCATTGAGCTTAGATCTGGGTTTTCATGGTGGGTACATGATCGTGGAGGGTGCTTCTCCCTTGGAGCTGACAATAACTTCGAAAACATTCAATCACATGCTAGATTGTTTTTAAGTTACGTCAAGCACAGCAGAGGAACTGAAGCCAATGGTATACAAGAGATACAAAGGGGGCTAACCTCTCTGGGGCTCCAGAGGCCGCTGTGCAGGGGCTGTGTGGCTAAGTTAATACCTTAAGGATGAGAAGGTGACCTGGGCAGGTGGGAGGAGGAGGAGGCAACGTTCGAGCAGAATTGCTGATGAATACAGACCCCTGAGGCTGGCAAAGAGGGTCCTGTTCATGTCTGTATGTGTATTTTACAGCCACCTCAGACCCACTTGGATGGCAGTTATCAAAGAGGCAGAAAATTGAAAGCATTGCCATGGATATGAAGAGTCAAGAAGCCTCACACACGGCTGGTGGGCATGTGAAGTGGAGCGGCTGGTGTGGCAATGTGTGGCGGGTCCTCAAAATGGTAAAGCTGGAGTCGCCATTTGATCCAGCGATTCCACATCTAAGTTTGTACCCCCGAAAGACTTGGGGTTCAACACGTTCTGTCCATCCATGTTCACAGCAGCATTATTCATGGCACCAGAGGTAGGGAGCAAACCAAGGGTCCGTCAGCAGGTGAGGCAAGGCTGCAGCCTCAGAGCACGTGCATGGAGGGTGGGAGGGATGTCAAGAGTCACAGAAGAGCCTCTGGGGACTGTCACTTCACCAGTCACAGCTTCACTGTTGGGAGGCAGATACCACAATCCCCATTTTACAGATGTGCAACACTGAGGCCCAGAGACGCTAAAGAAATAACTGGGAATCTCTAAGTGATAGAACTGGGGTGGGGGGCTCATATACCCAGCCCCAAGCCCTTTCAGACCAGCAGAAAAGTTTTAGATCCTGGCTGTACACCACAGTCCCCCGGGATCTGAAATGGGACTTGTGCAGGTGTTGGGAAACCCTTGCCCGGAAGTGGCGTTTTTAGAAGAGCATACGTCCCAGCTGCTCAGTCAGTCAGTATTCAGTGTTCAAACAGGAAGGCTGAGCTTGACTACTGCTCTGGCAACCAGGGCAGACGCTTCCAGCCGGGGAGATGCTAAGCGACTGATGGATGAGCACTCCATCCAGATCCTGTTTGCACTCTCTTGGCTCCCCACCCAGTTGCCTTTGATGGTGTGAGCCGCCCACGGGCACCTCACAGCAGAGCCTTTGATATCCAGACATGTGCAGCCACAGGGAGCTGTCTTACACCTGAGGACTTGGGGAGAAATAAGGGAAACAAACTGGCAGGACTCTTGGGGACAAGGCAATGCCTGGGGGAGCCTCGGAGAAGACGTCCCTCTTCCCTCTTAGATATTTGTTTCTCCAGCCAACTAACTCAACTGTTTGCAAAGTCAGTTCTGGGCACCGGCCAATTATTGGCTATTTCTCCAGTCATCTCTGGATCCTACAGAGAGACAGGGGAAGGCTTCCAGGCCCATAGATGGAGACACAGATAGAGAAAACACAAGGCCGAACCAGGGAGGTGACTCAGCTGGTAAAATGCTTGCCACACAAGCATGAAATTCTGAGCTCCATCCTCGATGCAAATGCCAGCACAATCCCTGGAGCTCTCTGGCCAGCCATTTGAGCTGACCCGGGACTCCAGACCAGTCACAGACCTTAGCTCAAGGACAGAGAGTGGGGAAGACACTAGACATTGACCTCCAGCCTCCACACAAATGCACATGTACACACACACACACACACACACACACACACACACACACACACGAAGAGCAGTATGTATCTGTCCTCTGTCCTCTGCTCCCTGGCACAGTGGTTGAGATGGACTCAGGACTGAACATCCCTGTTAAACAATTTACCTGACAGTTCTCTAAAGCTTGGTTTCTCCGTTCATAAATGAGGAGGAATCATGCTGTTCCCTGGGTTTGCTGTAAAGATGAAAAGATAAAATAGACACAAAATTTGAGCGCCCCCCCCCAGCAAGTGGGAAGGCACCCCTGAAGTGCAGCTACCCCCTGCCCTCTTAGGGAAGGCCACAACCCTCGCCTTAAGCCCCTGGCTCTCAGGTGGAGGCCAAGCTTCCCTCCCTGCCATGCCGCGACTCTGCACTTGCCAATGTCGCTGGTTGTCATAGTTGAAATCCGAAGGGTGATACTGGCCTCTAGTGGGTAGAGACCAGCTCTGTCGCTAAGCACCCTACAAAACACAGAGGAAACACCCAGCCAGAACCAAGCTGGCTAGCAGTGCTAGGGAGGAGGGGGGGGGAGGGGAACACTGCTCTCATTCATTTACCAGGAAAGCTCTTCTAGAAATAACTCCCTGCTTGTTCTCCTGATGTAGCTGTGGCTTTCCTGGCTTCCTTACACTCTCTACATTCCTGAGAGCAGTGAGGGATTGTACAAGATGAGTGTGAGTGAGTGTGAGTGTGAGTGTGTGTGTGTGTGTGTGTGTGTATGTGCCATACCCAGCCCAAAACATTTCATTTGATGTAATTTAATAAACAAAGTGAAAACATATGATATGGGCAAAAGAGCAATAGTATTTAGGGTCACAACACTCACACCATATATTCCATCATGGTGAATGCAGATGTTGGTCCCACCAGGCCTGAGGTGGAGGCACTAACTTCTGGCATTGCTTGTTTGCTATGATGGTTGATCTTGGTTGTCATCCTGACAGGATTTGGAATTACCTAGTAGATACGTCTCTGGGCGTGTCTGTGAAGGCATCTCCTGAGAGGATTAATTGAGGGAAGACCCATACTCAAAGTGGGCAGCACCCTCCAACAGATGGCGCACATATAGAGAAGTCTGAGGTAAAGCGTGCCACCCACCCACCTTCACTTATGAGCAAGTGTGTCCATCACTGCAACTCCAAACCTCTGCTGACCTCAAAGCCCCGCTTCCCCAGCTTCCCAATGAGGGCTGAGTACCAGGGCCAGACTGAGGCTGCAGAGGAATCAGCTTTGTGCGCTGAGCAGCTAGGAGTTCTCAGTCTCTGGTAGGCAGTCAGTCATTGCTGGACTCCCCACCCCCTGTGTCAGCCAATCCAATAAATGCCTTTTATAATATACATGCATCCTAATAACACTGCCTAACACAGTCAGTTTAGTTTGACTTAGAAGTTGTTTTTTATTTGGTTTTTTTGTTTGTTTGTTTGTTTGTTTGTTTTGGTTTTTTTTTTTTGGTTTGCTTTGACAGGGTCTCACTGTGTCCTGTGTGAAACTTAAGACTTCTTGACTCAGCCTCCAGAGTGCTGGGATTACAGGTGTTCAGCTGTGCTTGCGTTTGTAACAGGCCCCCAGGTAGGGCTGATACTGATGACCCAAGTCTTGGCTAGATAAGAGAGACAGCCCGTGACCCAGACAGGGCTTTGTGTGCTTGCCCACGTCATGGAAGTGTGCTAGACCTTGAGTCAAGGCTCAAGATTCTGAGGCAATTCCCTCCTAGGCACTAGGTGAACGGTGCTCTCAACATCAGAACGGTTTCCACAAGGTCTTGGACACTGGGCTGAGAAGTAATGGGTTTCTTTTTATTACTAAAACCTCCTGAACTCAGTGATGCTTGTAGTAACCAGGAGCCCCTCTCTAGCATCCACATTCTTCCGATTATGCTGCACACAGCTTCTCCCGTGCCGTCACGTGAATCTTCGCCCACATCTTCCAGGAACACTCAACCGCAAATCTCAGAACTTCCCCCAGGCGATCCCATCTCTACCCTGTCAGCATCTGCACTGGGCAACCTTCCGTCCCTCATTGCTGCAGACAGTCTGCCCTCCCTGCCTCTAAGACTGGGTCTCATATGCACACCTTTACACACGCTGCTCAGCAGGCTTCCCTCTCTTTCCTCACACACATTATTTCTGTGGCCTATAATCACGCTAAAATGTCTCTGTTAAAAAGCAAATTTTTATCTGTTTATTGATTATTATTTTTACTAGGATATATCAATTGTACAAAATAGTGGGTTCCCTCTAGCTGAGGAGCCACTGGAGTTGATGTCTTCTGGGAGAGAGAGAGTTTTCTTTGGGGATGTGGCCCCCGAGAGGCTACCCATGCTTCAGTAGATGGCCCTGTGCCTACACACGTGCAGGTAGCACCCGGTGGCCTCAGTG
>CABHPQ010169990.1:0-11714 GCA_902168405.1 Peromyscus aztecus
ACACACACACACACACACACACACACACACACACACACACACACACACACACACTGGCCTGATTACTGTTATCAGCAGGGAGGCTAAGAGCTCAACGTAAAAATAAGAGTACAGAAATCCAGGTGCAAGAGAAGCCACTCACAGTCCCCCGAGCTCCATAGGGTGGATATTCCTGTGCCAGCAATCTCCAAAGTCAGGTGAATGTGCCCCTGAGTTCACCTGACAATCCAGTGGCATGAAAGAACATAGAATCTTCATTGAATTTTAGTGTTTTTTTCCTCTATTTTTAATTTTCTATTTCCTTTGTATTTTTACATTCTACATATCTTCTTGCACAGCATGCAAAATAATGAGTAATGTTAACTTATTTACATTCTTATTCCCTGCCAGGCAGCATTCTGAGGGCTTCTATATGTCGTCTGTTTCAGCCCCCACAACCACCTACAGCTACAGAAAGGGTGGGGGATTCCACCCACGCCACACAGGTGACCAGTGGCAGAACTGAGATTCAAACCCTGTGATTTGCCTTCAGAATTTAAAGGACTGCTGTCCTATTCTGTATCTCATATATAAATACAATTTACATTTAAAATTTTTTATTAACCAATATTGATTATATAAAATATCAGATATCATTGTGACATTTGCATATGTGCAAATAATATACCTGATCTCACAATTTACACATTTTAAACAAGTGTATCTTGAAATTGTCTGCCCAAGATTTGAAGAAAAATTTTTATTAAATGTATGTGTATGAATGGTTTGCATGTAAGTATGTGTGCCACATGCCTGCCTGGTGCCCAAGGACAGATAGGACATCAGATCCCCAGGGATCAGAGATATAGACAGTTATGAGCCACTCTGTGGGTGCTGGGACCTGAACTTGAGTCCTGTGCAAGAGCAACAAGTGCTCTGAATCATTGTGCCTTCTCTCCAGCCCCAGACCCCTCCCAATATTTTTCACACTTATTTGTTTAGGGAGGTTAGGAGAGCACATGCTTGCAGACACACATATGTGGGGTCAGAGGTCAACTTTCCGTTCTCTCTTTCTACCAGGTGGATCCCAGAAACTGATTTCATATTATCAGGTTTGGCAGCAAGCGCTTTTGCCCAGTGGGTCCTCTCTGTAGCTCCTGCTCAAGATTTTGAGGGGTTTTATTTTGTTTGTTTGTTTGTTTGTTTGTTTTTCCTGAAACAGGATATCACCACAAGACGTTTCTGTCTCAGCCTCCCAGTGCCGGATTCCATCACTTAACCCTCATCACAGACACTTCCTGCAGTCGATGGAAATTAACACAAAGATCCACAATTGCACAATGTGCAGAGAGTGAGAGGCTTTGGAGCACCTGGCCCTACATGGGATGCCTTCATTAAAGCCCTCGCCTTAAGGTTCAGGGATTTATGCAGAAGAGACGGAAAGATCGGAAGAGCCAGAGGTGGTGGATGAATCTCCAAGGAAACAGAATCTTCTAGACACAGCAGGACTGACGCACATATGAACTCACAGAGACTGTGACAGCACACACAAAATCTGTACACATTCAAATCGAGTAAAAACCGCAGCTCTGAGAAGGGGCAGTAGATACAAAGTCCCACCCTTAGCTAAGAAGCTATTTGCAGTTGACAGGGGCTGGGACAGGGAAAATCTGTTTTTGCCAATGTTGCATCACTGGTGTATCAACCACTCCAGGACAGGCGCTCCAGGACAGGCTCCGTGCCCAGGAAAAGGTGGCTAACACATAACAGATGCATGTTTCGTTTGGATTTTGTGCACTTTTTGCTCTGTTCGGGTATTCATCTTATTGATTTTCTTTATAGTTTGTTTGTCTTGATTTTTCTTTTGTTTTGTTTCTCCTGTCAGAGAGTGAGAACAAGAAGGTGGGTAGGTAGAGAGGCAGGGAGGATCTGGGAGACGTTGGGGGAAGGGAAATATGATCAAAATATATTGTGTAAAAATTTTTAATAAAATGCTTTAAGAGAAACAAGCAAGCAAAAAGGAGAATGTGTTTACTAGTTGGAATACTGAGGTCAAAGGCAGGGTTTTGCACATGCTGGGTAGGCGTTCCGTGGCAGAGCCGCCAACCTCAGCACCAACATTCACTAGTTTGAATGGACCCTTCAAAGTTAATTACCTTGGGCTCTTAGCAGATAATCACTTTATCTGGAAATTGGAACAACTTTACCCCTTCCCTTATTTGCTTTGTTTTTTGTTTTTATTACAATGGCAAGGACTAGCTTCCTGCAGCTAGATTTTAGCACATTGAATATCTATGGTAGCAATGGGCATTCTTATATTATTCCTGACTTCAATGGAATGCTTTTACCTTTCACTATTTCACCATTAATGAGATATTTTGGATGGACTTCTTCCAGATACCCTTTCTGAAGTTAAAATAGGTTCTTCTCAGGGCTTACTCAGATCTTAAAATCAGCCATTGGTGTTAAATTTAATTAGGTATCTTTTTTTATGATTTAGTATGATAACCATAATTATTTCTCCATAAATGTATTACTGAAAAGGATTTTTATTGCTAGATTTCCCTGTGTTGAACTCTCTTGAAAGCTTTGGAATAAACTCTGATGAGTACTTTTTATTATATTGGTAATTTAATTTATTATGGCTTATCTAGGATATTTGCATCTGAGCTCATAAACATATTGGATTACAATTTTCTCTTATTCTTTTATGTTGTCCACACCTTGTTTTACTGAATTATCAAATGGTGCCAGCTATATCGAATGAACTGAATAGTCATTCATTTTTTTCCCATGTTCCAAATGCAGTTAATAAAACATACGGAAATGCTTAAGCCTTATCTATATCTTGATTCTAGAACAGTCTGGCCCAGTACCTTTCTCTCAAACTAGAGGAAGAGGATGAGGGAAGAGATTTTTCAAATATCTTTTACATTTCTTCTAGGATTCCTCAATTATTCAGATTTTCAATTTCTCCCTCAGTTAATTTTGAAATTTTCCTGGAAACTGACCACATGATCATTTAAAAAACATTTTTACTGAAATGTGACTCGAGTATTATACAACTCATTCATTCGAAGTGCACAGTTCAATGGTTTTTATAATATTCGGAGTTATGAAACTATCAATTTTAGGACATTTCCATCAATCATCTCAAAAGCCATCAGCAGCCGTCATGTTTCCCCTTCATTTCCCCTCTGTTTCCCCTTCATTTTCCCTCTATTTCCTCTTCAGTTCCCCATTCTCCAGTACTAGACAGCTACTAACATCTCACCTGCTAAGGAAGACAGTTTTGCTTCCTCTTTTCCAATCCGAATGTCTCTTATTTTTGGTTTTGACTATGGCTAAGTGGAATTTACCTCAGAAACGTAAGACCAATTCAACATATAAAAGACAGTCATGGGGCTGGAGAGATGGCTCAGTGGTTAAGAGTGCTCGCTGCTCTTTCAGAGGACCAGAGATCAGTTCTCAGCACCCACATCAGGCAGCTCACAGCCACCCACAGACTGCTGTCCTGCAGAAGAGAAGAGACCAGCTGAGTACCCAGATTGGGGATCCAGACTCTCACAGCCTCCTGATCTATGTCATGTGAGTAAGTTCTTGCCACCACTGTCCCAGCCACTCCTGCCACCAAGCTTTACCTTCTATGGTGGCCTGTATTCCCTGAACTGTGAGCCAAAGTCAACCTTTCTTTCCTTATCTTGCTCTTATGGTGTGTCAGCCATGGAGAGGAAGAAAGTAAGATCCACCTATATAACTGGAATCTGCAAATAATAAAGAAGTAAAAAAATGTTAGGACTGTAAAATATTATACACAAAAATGTTGAAATCTGATTAGACCTAGGCCAATGCCTGAGTTATGTATGACATGGATCCTTAGTGCGGAACGGTTTTGAGATATTGTTTCTGTCACCTTTGATCTCTAGTTATACATGTTTCACCGTGTTTTCTCTCTTGGCTTCATTTCCATAAATGCATCATCTAATTTTTAAAAATATTATTATTTTATTTATGTGTATGAGTGTTTGCATGTGCACTGTGTGTGCATTTGCTGTCTGTGAAGGTCAGAAGAGGGCATCGGATCCACCGGAACTAGAGTTATGGATGGTTGTGAGTCACTCTGTGGGTGCTGGAAGCAGAAACTAGTTCCTCTACAATAGCAGCCTCCACATCTGTCATTTATTTTTATCTCTGTCTTTTTAATCTGAATATTTTCTTTTGTAATTCAGCTCACTAATCCATCCTTTCTGGCTCCAACCACACTGGCCTACATCCCTGAGATGTCCTTTCCAATTGGCCTCTGTGAGTATGGCCCGTAGGAGATGGAAGGGTAAGAAGAGAGAGGGATTGGGGAGCGCCCTTCCTCTTCCCTCCATCCTTGGATGCTGTGTTCACAGCTCCTATGTACACAGTTCCTCAGTTCCACTGGTACCACTTTCCCTTCAGGTAGAGGTAGTAGCAACTTCCTGCTGTCCTGGGTGCCTGGGCATCCACTGATGGTCCCTGCCCCTCCAAAGACTGGTCACTTCCCAAGAGTCTCATAGTTTGAACTTGTGGAGTTTGGAAGTTTCGGTGCCGTCTCCCTCTAGATCCCCTGGACCCTCAGATGCAAACTCAAACACAGTGGTTTTATGGAGGTGTTGTTTCTCATACAAGAGTCTGACTAATATGTACCACCCAGAAAGCACGTGCACCGGCATCAATCGTGGGACACTTGTGTGATGGAATTGAACTCCATCATAAAAAAAAAAAAAAAAAGAACACAAGAACACAGTTTCTCTGCAAGGATGGAAACAGTAATGTTCCCCCAGGTTTATTACTATAAAATAAGAGAAAACACTGTCAGTATAACAGTTACACAACAAAGATGATCATGTGCATGTGTAAATATAAAAATGTGTGTGTGTGTGTGTATGTGTGTGTAAATGTGGCAATTTCAATTGACTTTTTGCCCTGTTTGAATTTTGCTCTCTTGTGTGGATGTGTCAACTTCTCAAGAGTCTTTTTAAACATTTTTAAAAATAAAATGCCACATTTAGTCAGAACCACCCTTTAATCGTTTGGCAACACAGCCTTCTCATCCCTTCTTGAAAATATGCTGCCAGCCAAACCCAGCCTCTTGCCTAAGCTGAACTTCAAAGGAGCTGGAGTAACTCAGAGGAAGAGAGACAAACAGCAGTCCAGGTTCCGCTGACCTTTGCCAGGTGCCTGCGTGATTTTCCTCCTTATCCGGGAGATAAGTCCCCTCAAGGTTGACACAAGTTCTGGCGGAGAGAGAGGGATCGGAAGTGACTGTTTACATCCTCTCCCCACCCCGGCCTGCCCATCACTTCATCTGCAGAGGTTCAAACTCTAGATGCTTCTGGATTGGTAGAATTCCTGGTCACCTTGCTGATGAGTGAGGCCAAACACTGAACACAGGGCTGAGCTTCCATCTGGCACAGCCGAGGGGTTACCAAGTGGTCAGTCCTTAGCAAAGCCAAAGCTTCCGAGTCGCCTTTAGCCGTGAATGTGGAGGAAGGTTCTTCAGAAAGTACTGTCTGCTGAGGACTCCAAGTGTTCTCACTGCCCCTGCTGCCGTCTGCGTGGCCGACAAGATATTCAGACATGAAATTGCTTCCCACTTTGAAAGGTTTTGATTTTTTTGAGATGGGGTCAGGTAGCCCAGGCTGGCCTCAAACTCACTATATAGCCATTGATGACTTGGGGCTGACCCTCCCATTCAAACACCACATCCTCTAGGAAGTTTCCCAGAGTGCCCCAGGAGAGTTCTCCACCTTACCTTTGAGGTCCTAGATCATTGTTCAGGTAACTGCTGGCGCCAAAAGCCACACCCAGAGGCTTGTTGTGGATGCAAACGTGTGTCTGTTTTCCTTCCAGAACTGCGACTTCCAGGAAGCCTGGAATAAAGCAGGTGTTCAATACACTGTGACACTAATGAATCGTTAAAAATTATAATACATTTTCAGCTCATGTCCACTACCTCATTGGAATTCATACTCAC
Source organism: Peromyscus aztecus (assembly GCA_902168405.1). Taxonomy (NCBI): domain Eukaryota; kingdom Metazoa; phylum Chordata; class Mammalia; order Rodentia; family Cricetidae; genus Peromyscus; species Peromyscus aztecus. The sequence goes on from CABHPQ010169990.1 coordinate 5,984, forward strand.
CCTGGGACTCAGTAAAGGTGTTGATTTTTCCTACCTGTCAACTTCAGAACCTGAGGATCAGGCAGGGTAAGGCATACATGACTAAACACACGCCAGGGCCCCAAATAGGGCCCTCATTCACTCGGTGGATTATACATTTGGCCCAACTGTACAAAAAAACCTTCAAAGAAGCGGGGACCGATGAGTACAAAGGAATTCCCAGAGTGCGCCAAATGATAATGAAAATTGGAAAGGTCCACATTGCTAGAAGGCTCGTTCAAATGAACCCCCAAGCAAGCAGAGCAGTCAACGTACCAAGAGCAGTGGATCCAGCACTGTCTTCCAAAAGTAGGCGAGGACCTGCCCCTGTGGTCAGGAAGGAAGCTGGAATGGGGGCATCTTGAGTTATCACAAGGTCAAAGTCTTGCCAACTGGGGGACAGGTCTGTTTCTTTCGTTGGGGTTCTGTTTTGTGTTTTTCAACAGCATCTCTTGTAGCCCAGGCTGGCCCTCAACTCCTTAGATACCTGAGGATGACCTTGAACTTCTGATCATCCTGCTTCCTTCTCCCAAATGCTGGGATTACACCCATGTCAGGTTTACATATTGCTAAAGATTGAAGCCAGAGTTTCATACGTGCTAGGCAGACATGCTACAAAATAAACTGCATCTCTAGGCCCTGGGCCTGTTTCTTATTGACAGGATCAATTGTCCAGGTTTGCTCAAGGTGGCAGAAGTCCCAGGATCCCGGACATTTGGAGGTAAAAGAAAGCGATTCGTTCTATTAACTTACAAATAAGTAGCTCTGTTGTAGGTAGTCCTGTTAGCTTAGAAACATGTAGTAGATGGGAAACGGCTTCAAGTTACATTGTCACTTGAGGTATATGTGAAGTTAGCAGGCTGCCAGAGGCTCAGCCATGCAACTGGTGTCCACTGAATGATGGGAAAATTGAATATGCATATGCATGGCAATTTCTTTTACAACTGAGAAAGATTTGAGTTCTAATCTGAGGCTTCCATGGAAAGGATAAGCTGGAGCCAAATTTACTGATCATGACTGGTTCCTCTGACCACAGACAAAATCAGTTTCTGGTGTGTTTTTCACCGCTGAGGTAATCGAAAGTTGTGGCCCCTGACTGCAGCCATGAGTCATGGGTATGTGGAAACATCTGAGGTGCTTGCGTCCATCCCATCGGCATGCCTCCCTCCCAGATATTGCATGGTAAAGCAGCAGCTGAGATTGGGGCAGTACTCTCATGGACCAAGACTTACAATTAAAGCCAGAGAGCCTAAGTCAATGAATGGCTGTCTCATTATCTGAGCATAAAGGAGGCTTCGTGCATTCAAATACTAATTAGCCTTCCCTGATACTGCATAAGCCCATCTGAGATTGCTTATAAATGACTCCTGGAATAACAGCAAGCCAAAAAGATAAATAAGGCACAGGAGGGAAGCCACGAAAAAGCTCCAAACAAACAAAACCTTAGCGAGTCCCTTGCCGACTGTGAGATTGGCAATTCTTACTGAATGCTTCCTGTGCACAGGTCCCAATTTTGACTTTCCTGTCTCCTGCTTCATTTACCTCCCAGATCCACCCAAGGAAGTCGATTCTAGCTTTTCAGGTGTTCTTGTCTTGTTCTGAGGCAGGGTCTCATGCATCCCTGACTGCCTTCAAATTCACTACATGGTTTGAACTTCTGATCCCCCTGCCTCGACCTCCAAGTGATTTGCATCACCATGCTCATTCTGTGTGGTGCTAATGACCAAAGCCAGGCCCTCTGCATGCCGGGTGAGTGCTCTACCAACTAAACTACATCCTCGGCCTGATGCTGGCTTTCCTATCCTCATTTTTATAATGGAGGAAACTGAGGTGCAGAAAACTTAGAAAGTATGTTCAGGGTCATAGAATTAGACCAAAAATGAAGCCACAACAGGCAGAGGCCGCCATTCAAGACTGTACTTGAAGGCCCTGTGTCTACCCTTGTCTTTCTCTGGGACTATGGTTGTGTCTCCATGCATGTGACCACCAGCACCTGCTCCCTCTGCACTGACTGCCCCTACCCTCCCCCTGTTCCCATCTCCCTGAGTCACATCTCAAGGTACCTTCAGCTCAACACACAGCTCCCAATGGGCAAATCACCTTTGCCTGAGGACATACTGTCTAGCCTGTGTTCGCCATTGAGGCTCATAATCTCAATGAGCCTTCTGAAGCCTAGAGGGGCTGCTGTCTGCTTCATTCTGTGGGACAGGAAAATCCAGCTCTCACCTGGAAGGGAATAAGAAGGTTTATTCTGGAGACAAACAGGAGTGAGCAAGGCATAGAAACACAGATTGAAGCTACTCATTATACCACGTTCCAAAGTGGTAACAGTCCCATGAGGTTTTAAGAAGGACAGAACAAGAGTCACAGGCCAAGGAATTTTTGAAGCCATTGTTGGGAATACTAGGTAGACAAGCTGTAGCATGGTGGAGAATCTTTGCCATCAGCCTCAGATGATGTCTGATGCAATTCTATCTCTATTTAATGATGTTCTTTAAGTATGCATGTGGACATGTATGTTTGTAAGTGTACATGTGCTAAGGAGACAGATCAGTCAGTAAAATATTTGCCATGCAAACATGAGGTCCTGCATTTGGATCCCCAGATCCATTTAAAGGCAAAGTGTGGCAGTGTGTACCTGTAATCTCAGCCAGAAGGAAACAGGAGAATCCTTGGGGCTTGCTGGCCAGTCTTGCCTAATTGTTGAGCTATGGGTTCAGTGAGAGGCCCTAATCAAAAACTAAGGTGGAGAGGAGTTGAGGAAGACACCTGGCATTGACCTCTGACCCCCACAAGCTCAAGGACACAGAATGAAGCAGACAGCAGTCTCTCCAGGCTCCTTCAGGAGGCTCCCGGAGATTATGAGTCTCAGTGCCAGACGTGGGATGGAGAACACCAGGTCCTGAGGCAAATACGGTGCACCCATGGGAAGCCGTCTGTGTTGAGCTGAAGGTACCTTGAGATGTGACTCAGGGAGATGGGAACAGGGGGAGGGTAGGGGTAGTCAGTGCAGAGGGAGCAGGTGCTGGTGGTGTCATGCATGGAGACACAGCCATAGTTCCTGAGAAAGACAAGGGTAGACCCAGGGCCTTCGAGTACAGTCTTGAATGGCGGCCTCTGCCTGTTGTGGCTTCATTTTTGGCCTAATTCTATGACTCTGAACACCTGTCTAATTCTCTGTGCCAAACACCTAGAAATAGATGTACTGTTCTCATCTTACAGAGGAGTCTGGCTTCAGATAAAAGCCACAGCTGATGAGGCTCTAAACTCCTTCTGGGGCAACACAGACTGCCACCCACTCAGTGGAGGCCAGGGTTGCCATCATATCAGAATGATGGAGCTGGCCCTCAGTGGTGTTTGAGGGTTTTCACTGGTTTGCTTTCAGTCAGCCTTCCCAGCACTGTCTCCACTTAGTCCTGACTGACACATGTCCTTTAACAGGTTCTAAGCAAAGAGAAAAGTGTGGAGGAGGCACAGGAGACCAGAATGACATTGGGGGCTGGGAATGTGGTTAATGATAGAGCACTTACCTAGCACGTGTAAGGCCCTGGGTAAGGTACCACCACCAGAAAACCAAACAACAAACCAAAAACCAGCAAGGTCACTCTTCTACTCCAACACAAGGATGCTCAGAATCAAAAATCAGAATTATCTGTCCTCCTACTGAGGAAATCGATCTTCAAGTCTATTCTCAGTAACTCCAGAATTCTAAGAAAGTGGATACCCAAGATGCATCTCATTTCTCCTTTTTCCCCCTCTCAAATGGCTTTAATGAGTCCATTAAGTAAGACATCCATCACATTTTTTATTAGAAAATGTGCAAATGCTCTTCTTGAAAGACCCCACAATGTGACACAAAAGTCAACCTGACTCTTCTGAGCCCATCTCAAGGTGCGGGGGCTGTTCAGACAAGTGTCCTGTGAAGAATTTCTAAGGACATAGTTGGATACAGGGTCTTAGTTATGGCTTATTAATTTTTTGGCTTTTTTGAGACAAAGTCTCACTATGTAATCCAGGTTCACATCAAACTTCTTATCTATTTGCCATAGCCCCCTAAGTTCTGGAGCTTCAAGCATGTTACACCCAACTTTTTACTTTTTGACTCCTCATTTTTAATGGGCTGGTTTTTAGAAGAGTAATTTGAGATCTGTAACAAAATTGAGAATGGTTCATAGATTTCCCAATACCTCTCACTGTCCACGTGCCTCAATCAGAGCTGTACACATGTTAGAATTGATGGCTGTATATTGACGCCTCACCACCCAAAGTCCCCAGTCCATCATTTTCTCAGTGGAAATAACTGCCTCCAAAGTCTTCCATTCAGAGCCTATAACTTCCCGACGTTAATTTTGGGATTCCTGTTCTCACGCTTCGGCAGAGGCAGCTCGTTATTGCTTCTCAATTGAGCAACTCTGCCTTCGGGGACTCACGGCTTTTTAAATGCCACAAACCTAATGCTGAAACATTCTTCTTAGATCGGCTGGGCATTTGACAAGATTCTCACCGTGCGTGTGTTTCTCAGCATGGACGGGAGGCAGCTCTGAGAAGCACTCACTACGTCCCCCATGCTCAGAGCTTCGCAGACATCATCTCAGCTCCATAGCAAGGAGGGGTGTGGGGACCTCGACTCACCGAGAAGGGAGCCGACCCAAAGGGTGAGGCAACCTGTCCAAAAGGCCATGACAAGTAAGTGTTGGCCTGGGCTGGGAGGTCAGGCTGCTTAACTCAAGCCCTTTCGTTTGGAAGTAGCGTTCTTAAATGAATGGTTTTTGAATCCTGTGGACTTTGACAGGAAGCGCTTTCCAACCACATTAATGTGTATCTTGTCATTCATCCCCGGTCCCCAAGCCAGGACATAGTTCGCTACATGGTAAAGTAGGACTCCCCTTGACTGGATCTAAAATACCACAGATTCTATCTGATTGCTAATCCGTGCTTGAGTCTTGTAACATACCCTACCTCTCAGCTTTGCCCATGTTAAAGAGTTTCAAGTTGAGTCACAGTAACTACTGAGACTAAATCATGTCCTTTACAACGTTTATTCATGGAAGCCCTAAGCCTCAGGGCAGCTACATTTGGAATAAAAAGTGATGAAGGCAGGACAGCTCAGTGGGTAGAGACATCTGGCACCAAGCCTGATGATCTGAGTGCGAACTCCAGGCCTCATATGGGAAGAGAGTATTGACTCCAAGTTATCCTCCGACTTCCACAAGCACACACATACCATGAGCACACATGGCTATACACACGCCCATACACACACACACACACACACACACACACACACACACACACACACGTCAATGTGATAAAGAAAAAATTATTTAAGAGGGCTGGGGAGACAACTTAGCAGTTAGGAGAATGTATTGCTTCCAGAGGACCTGAGTTCAGTTTCCAGCACCGAATCAAGTAGTTCAAAATCGCCTTCAAGTTCAGCTCCAGGGATCAACACTCTCTTCCAGCCTCCGAGGGCACTGCATTCGAGTGTATAAACCCACACTCTGATACATGTATACATAATTAAAAATAATTTAAAAAGAAACAATAGCCTGGCCCAGTGGCAACTGCCTTCAATTCCAGCACTTGGGAGACAGAAGAGGATGGATTTCTGTGAGTTTAAGGTCAGCCTGAGCTACATAGTGTGTCTCTGGCAGAAATAAATAAATAAATAAATAAATAAATAAATAAATAAATAAATAAATAAATAAATAAA
>CABHPQ010169990.1:11724-27870 GCA_902168405.1 Peromyscus aztecus
AAATAAATAAATAAATAAATAAATAAATAAATAAATAAATAAATAAAATAAATGAATGAATGAATGAACGAACAAACAAACAAACAAATAGATGTTTTGTTTTAAAGATGGAGTGCTCATCCTACAGGATTATTATTTGAGTAAGTAGTGACATCAGAGCACATTCCTGTAGCTAGTCTTTTTTGTCAGCCTCCAGCTCCCAAATAATGACACAGAGACTTACTATTAATTATGAAAGCTTGACCTTAGCTTAGGCCTTTTCCTAACTAGCTCTCATAACTTAACTGTTTCTATTAATCTACGTTCTTCCACGTGGTTCAACCACCTCTCCTCTGTACCATATGTCCAACTTCTTCAGCGACTCGTTGGCATCTCCTGCACACCTAGATTCATCCCTAGTTTCTCCTCTTCCAGGAAGTCCCGCCTAGTCTCTCCTGCCTAGCTGTTGGCCATTCAGCTCTTAATTAAACCAATCACACAGAAGTCCCACCTATTCTCTCCTGCCTCGCTATTGGCCATTCAACTCTTTATTAAACCAATCACATGACACATCTTCACACAGTGTAAACAAATATTCTGCAACACATTCCTGAGGTCCACATCCCCAGAAATGACAGGCACCTTGGCCTTGGACTTCACAGCCTTCAGGAACCATGAGTAATAAATTCTATTACCTAAACCACATATACTGTAGAAGTTGAAGATTCTTAATCCAAAAGCTGAAATCGGAAATGCTCCTAAATCTTCACCTATTCTGAGCTGGCTTGACTCCACAAACAGAAAATTCTATGCCATGAAACTTTGTTGCATGCAAAAAGCCATTAAAAATAATGTATAAAATTACCCATCTGTGTGTGTAAGATATCTATGAAACATGAGTCTTTTGTGTTTGTGTTTAGATCTCATACTCAAGACACTTGTTATATATATGCAAATATTCAAAAATCTGGAAAAATGTGGAATCTAAAAACATTTCTAATGTTTTTGAAGACCAGCTGGACCATGTAATGGCCACCAGAGAAGACTGAGATGGCCCAAACACTCCTTTTCAGGCATTTCTTGTAAGATGCCATACTAACTACTTCTCTCAATGCTGCAACAAAATACCTAGGAAAATCAGCTTCGGGGAGGGAAGGTTTCTTTGGCTTACAGTTTGAGAGCATAGTCATCACAGTGGAGAAGTCATGGTGGCGAAAGGCAGGTCACATGGCATCCACATCGAGGAAGCAGAAAGAAATGAATGCTCAACTCAGCTCACCTTCTCTTTGTAAGCCACCCCAGGACTCCAGTCCAGGGGATGGAACTACCCACATACGGAGTAGGTCTTTTCACCTCTAACCCAACCTAGCAGCTCCCTCACAGATATGCCTGTCGGGTGGCATGTCCTAGATCTCATGTTGACAGTATTAGTCATCACAGGTGCCATATTCCTCCTGAAGTGTCACATCCCCACAATGCAGCAGAGACCCTTGGAGACAAGCTTAGAAATCAGTGCACGGGATCATTTACACAACACAAAGCAAGCATAAATCTGATTGACTAGTCTCATTGTTAATAGAATGTGGCTATCAACAGCCTCTTTGTGTTCACACTTTCATTCCTTCTCAGCTCTCCGCCTTCTTCTGAGACAGGTAAGTGTTGTTGATCTGCATAAGTCCATTTAAACTGTCCCTCTGATTTATGAAATGAATGATCACCGGAGTCTAGCTTCAGAGCTTGCTCAGGCCAGAAAGGCAAACTTTAAAAGGATTATTTCACCACAACTGCTGGTTTTATTTCTTTCTTATTTATTTATTTTCAGTTTTATTTTTGAGACTGAGACAGGGTCCCACTGTGCAGCCCTGGCTGGCCTGGAACTCACTATGTAGACCAGACTGGCCTCAAATTCACAGAGCTCTGCCTGCTTCCATGTTCTGAGTGCTGGGATTCAAGTTGTATGCCACCATGCCCAGCTCAGTCTCTCCTTTTTAAAAATGTACTTTTGCATAGTGCAGAGACCCTCATCCCACCCCCAATATGTCCACCCAGAACCTTGGAATGTGACTGACTTTGAAATGCTGTTCTCCAGGCCATCACATTCTTGTAATCAGAGCAATAGTGTGTCACACACCAGAAGCTCATAGGATTGGACCCACTAACATCCCCTTATAGGAAATAGGGAGGGTTCATGAAGGAGCTGCAGGAGAGTCCTCACCTCCATAAGGATGTGTAAGCAGTTACAATCACTAAGGCAAGGAGGAGTCCTCTTCTTCGATAGCTTAACTTCCTGTAAGTTGTCTGCACTCCTGTAAGGAACCCCAGAAGACTTCAGTGGCCCACTAAGCTAACTTGGGTAGAAGCATTACTTTGATCTGTTGTTGGTACCTGGTCCACACTGAACGGATGTTTGTTTACATCTCCCAGGAAAGAGATCTTTGAACACACAGAACCAAGACTGGGTTTGGGAGAGAAGTAGCTTCATTGCTGCTGTGCTGATAAAGCATGCGACTGAAGCTTGTTTTAAGTGTCTGTGGGGATAATCCCAAGGTGGCCATCCTTTCCAATGCACTATGGAATGGCATGCCTCCTGGCCATGGTTGCAGTTACATTGCCCCTTGCATGGCTAATAAGATGCAACTGTGGGTACACCATCTGAAGGTCAAGCGTCTTTACAAAGAATTCCAGGATGACCCTCCTCTTCTATGTGATGTGGGATGGTATATGCCTCTTAAATAAATGGGGTCTGCCACATAAGCACAGGGATGGCCCTCAAAAGGTTGGTGGACTAGAGCATATATCTCAGTCTGTATAAGTGACATATGGCTGGATTGTAAACTGGAGGCGCAGGCCAGCAGGCTGCTAGCTGAAGAGGATGAGGTAAAAATGATAACAATGGAACTGGGCATGAGAGAGGTGGTGTTTGATGCCCCATTCACCAGGACATGAGAGAAGTGGTGTTTGATGATGCCCAGTTCACCAGGACATGAGAGAGGTGGTGTTTGATGATGCCCAGTTCACCAGGCTGAATCAGACCGTGTTTGCCAACGAGTAAAGAAAGAGGTTAATTCAGCAGGAACCTCAGAATGAGTATGGGGGGTTGGTATGTTGTGGGATATTTGTTTACACTGTGGGAAGATGTGTCTCTGCTTAAGGCACCTTCTGATTGGTTTTATAAAGAGCTGAATGGCCAATAGCTAGGCAGGAGAGAATAGGCAGAACTTCCCAAGAGAGAAAGGAACTCAGGAAGAATCTGAGGCACCCAGGATCTGCCAGCCAGACACAGAGGGAGTCAGATGTACCGAATGGAGGAGAAGTAAAGAGCCACGTAGCAGAATTAATTCAGATTAATATGAATGGGTTAATTTAAGTTATAAGAACTAGTTAAGAACAAGCCTAAGATAAGGCCAAGCATTCAAAATTAATGAGAATGTCATTATTTGGGAACTGGCAGTACAAAGGAAGCCCGAGTACACTGGTGGCTTGGCTGGGCCCTATTGTAGTGTATGGTCTGTATGATGCACAAAAGGCCATAGCGGATCTGATTGGCATTGAAATTGCACTTGTTACACGCTAAAGCAGTCAGGAGCAAGTGAGAAAGGCGGAGACCAGACAAAGGAGTCTGACTGGGTCACTCAAAAGTATATGTGATTTGTGTCAATCCAGAGTTCCCATGGAAATATTTGATAGAAAGCCCATTATTATGCTTACAAGCTTCTGGGAGGTTTTAAAGCCCAAATAACAGTCCACTAAAGGGGTGGGAGAGGTACAGGTGATTCCCACTGTGTCTGCTGCTGTGATGGAAGGAAGTATCATGAGGTAGCCTCTGCTCTAGCTACTTCCCTAACAGGGTTGCCAAAGCTACCTGCAGCTGAGGACCATGCAGGATTCTCCTATTAAATCATGGGATGGCTGGTTCTCTACTATTGTGAAGAAAATTTGGCTATGGGTGGGTGGCAGGTGTGCCTTGGTTCCTGGTGTCCCTTGGGAGCATTGGGGGCCATGGACACCAGGAGATGAAGACAGAGATACAGTACTGTGGTGATATATTGTGCACCCCAATAAAACTTATCTGAGGATCAGAAGACAGAGCCAGCCACTAGATTAGGCATAGAGGCCAGACAGTGGTGGCACACCCTTAATCCTATCACTCAAGAGGCAGAGATCCATCTGGATCTCTTTGAGTTCAAGGCCACACTGGAAACAGAGCCAGGCAATAGTGGCACACACCTTTAATCCCAGGACTTGAGATTTCATGTCTTTGCTTGGGAAGAGCACACGCCTTTAATTCCAGGAAGTAATATGGCAGGGCACAGAAAGGTGTATAAGGCATGAGGAAACAGGAACTCACTCCCTTTAAACTGAGGACTTTGTAGAGGAAAGCTAGTGACTAAAACAGTTCAACTGAGACCCTCAGGGGTGAGAACTTAGAGGCTTTCAGTCTGAGGATTCGTGGAAACAGGATCAGCTGAGGAGATGGTAAGGTGAGGTTGGGTGTGGCTTGTTCTGTTTCTCTGATCTTTCAGCGTTCACCCCAATATCTGGGCCTGGGTTTTCTGTTAATAAGACTGGTCGGCCGGGCGGTGGTGGCGCACGTCTTTAATTCCAGCACTCGGGAGGCAGAGGTAGGCGGATCTCTGTGAGTTCGAGGCCAGCCTGGGCTACCAAGTGAGTTCCAGGAAAGGCGCAAAGCTACACAAAGAAACCCTGTCTCAAAAAACCAAAAAAAAAAAAAAAAAAAAAAAAGACTGGTTAGCAATTCGTGTGACACAGTACAATGGGGCTGGCGGAAAGGTGAGATTGGTCTAGGGCAGCGATTCTCAACCTTCCTAATGCTGCAACCCTTTAATACATAGTTCTTCATGTTGAATAAGATGATTTTTACTGCCACTTCACAACTGTGATTTTTCTACTGTTATGAATCATAATCTGATACGCAGGGTATCTGATAGGTGACCCCCAAAGGGGCTGCCACCCACATGTTGAGAACCACTGATCTAAGGTGAGCAATTATCAGTCAAGGGAATGCTGTGTACATTTCCCCACTATGAGAAGTATGAGGGTGTGGTTAGAGACTGTTTTCCCTTTCTAGGGACCCTTCAGCATCCAGATGGAAGCAAACGTGGATGGATTTGTGTGGAGTCAAAGTCGTATGAGAACTAACCACTTGGGAGTCAAATTCAGTGCTTACGGACCTCTGGAAGAACTTAGAGCCTCAGCAATCATTCAGTGAATGTACAGATTATAAAGCAGTGCAAGGAGGAAAAATTAAGCTTGTCCCAGAGTATGTGTTGTTTTTTTTTTTTTTTTCCCCCCTGGAGTTGGACCTTATTTGCCTAGCCCAGGGCCTTTCAGCAGCTGGGGGTGACTTAATGGAGGGTAACAGCCAGATGCAGCACATAGCCCAGAGTCTGCCAGACCTGGGTAGCTGCTACTGGACCAGCACAGCAGATGAGAGCATGAACCAACTCCTGCTTGGCCCCAAGCCCCCTTACCTCCAAGACATGGGGAGACGTCCAGCGGCCACACAGCAGTACCCCAGCATGAGGAAACTTGACAGCTCATGAAGAGTGACTGTGAACTACAGAATGCTAAATAAGAAGTGCCTCCCATTCACACTGCTGTGCCCCGCACCACAACGCTCTTTGGAGGGAACAATGAGTACAAGCAATGGCATTTTTTCGTGATGTTGGACATTGCTAATGTTTCTATTGTTTCTCCTTTACAGATTTGTTTGTTTGTTTGTTTGTTTGTTTGTTTGTTTGTTTAGCAGCTGAAATGTAAGACCAACTCTCATTTGCTTGGAATTGGAGGCGGGGCATGGAGAGCCCAGGCATTCTCTGTAAAAAAGGCTTCGCTGAACAATGCTAACTTTGAACGTTCTGCAGATTTTTTTAAAGCATGTAAAAAATGGAAAAGCACACGGATGAAAAATCAGTCACATAAGGTGCAAGGGTCAGGAACAGCTGTTACGTTCTTGTGAGTTACATAGTTGGATAAGGTGTAGACAGATAAGGTCACTAGCAGAGTGACTGAGAAAACCGGACAGCAATCTGTGATGTGAAAACATCAGCTAAGGTGTTTAAACAGAGGGGACCCTGCATAAGCGAGACAAGGCGTGTCCAGAAGCCAGTAGCAGAGGTGGGCTGTCCTCCCTATGGGCTGTTGCTCGGGGAAGCCCCTGAGGTCCTGTATCAATCGCTTCTCCTGTTGCTATAACAAAATCCATGACGAAATGGAGAGAAAGGTTTATTCTGGATCACAGTTCAAGGACAAAGGCCACTGTGACGGGGGAAGGCATAGTGATGGGAATGTGAGACAGCTGGTCATGTTACATCTTTGATCAGGAAGCTGAGGAGAGAGAGACAGAGAAAGAGAGAGATAGAGACAGAGACAGAGAGACAGAGAATATGCTGGTGCTCAGCTGCCTTTCTCTTAGTCTGGAACCCCAGACCATGGGATGGTGCTATCTAAATTTAGAATGACAGTCCCAATTCAATTAACCCAACCTAGAGATTCCTTCATAGACATGTCCAGAGGATTACTTGCTAGGTACTTCCAGATCCAATGAAGTTGACAATCAAGATTAATCATCACAGGGGCTAGCAAGGCGGTTTGGTAGGCGAAACTGCTAGCCTGACACCCCAAGTTTGTTGCCCGGAACCCACAATGTAAGAAGAGTCATCACTCCCAAAAGTTGTCACGTACGGTAAATAAAAATTATTTTTAAATTTTTAAGATTAGCTATCCTCAAGACCTAAACACAATCCAGGCTATTGCCGTTGCTATTGGCTGCATTCCAGAACTACATGGTAAGATCAGTTGCTGAGGACGTCACACATATTGGTTGCAGGATATGGAGAAATCAGGCCAGAACAAGCGAAAAGCCCCCTCTTTACTATCCAGTCTGAAGTCTGCTGGGGGAGAATTGTTAGTGATAGGCGTCGTGTGTGGATGCAACGTACTCATGCCATCAGCTTGCCAAGAGGCTCTCGCTCACACAATATTCGCACAATGGCTACAGTTACAACCAATGATTTTCCATCTGGGATTAAGGCCACTCCTCAGTAGGAAACCCATGCTGAGTACTTTAATCTGGGGCAAAACCTGTGCCTGGGGAGTTCACAGACCCTAGTGGGGAAGCTACTGCTTTTGTTTTGCTAAACGGTTACAATGTGACTGTCAAATTGCCTTCCAAATATTTACATTTGAGCCCACAGATTGTTGCTTCTGTCAACCTTGGTCCACGAAACTTCTTTTTGTAGTGCAGCAGAGACTGTTGGGACTCCTAGCCCACAGGCAGCCCTAGATGGAAGTAAAGTATCGAACATCTGCCCAGGCAGTAGTGGCGCACGCCTTTAATCCCAGGCCTCAGGAGACAGAGGCAGGTAGATCTCTGAGTTTGAGGCCAACCTGGTCTACAGAGCAAGATCCAGGATAGCCAAGGCTACATGGAGAAACTCTGTCTCAAAAACCACACACACACACACACACACACACACACACACGCTCACACACTCAAACATCTGTATCACCCCTTCAAAGGCTCAGGGAACAATGCAGAAGGGTAGGTAGAGAGAATGTAAGAGCCACATAAAAGGCCAGAATGCTGTGGGCATGGCATGGCTGCTGTCATCTGATTACAGCAGCTAAGATAACTCGCCCCAGACTCTCACATGATTGGGCCCACGAGCATTCCATCATGGAGATGCAGGGAGGTCTTGTGAGCTCATGAGTTCCACAAGGCTATTTCCTTCCCCCAGAGATATAAATGGTTAATGATTGCTGGGGGAGGTCTCTTCTATGGTGGTAGAGGGTCACTTCTATGGTGCTGGCTGCCTGTAACTTGCCCATGTTCTTATAAAAAAAAAAAACCCTCATCCCTGCTCCTGTAAATAACTCCAATTAAACTCTGTGTTCTAACAAGATACACTTTTTTTAAGTGTGTGTGTGGGAGGCCCACAGAGATCAGAAGTGGGTGTCAGATACCCTGGAACTGGAGTCATAGACCGTTGTGAGCCACCATGTAGGTTCTGGGAACCAAACCTGGGCCATCTACAAGAATACCAACTGCCCTTAACCACTGAGCCATCTCTCCAGCACATTTCTTTTTTGTGTTTTTGAGATAGGGGCTCACTATGCTGTACATGGCCATGCATGTTAGAAGTCTTCCAAGTCATGTTCCCCTCCAGAGTCCTCACAATGACCTCTCACCTCTGTAGTGCCATCATAACCCAGATGACTCCACACCCCTGGATCAGACAAAGAAAGGACCAGCAGAGTAGAAACTTCAGTGCCCAGGAGAAAACTCTTCCCTTCCCCTTCCTCACTCTGTGGCCTTGAGAAGGCCTCTTCACCTTTCTGAGCCTCCGATTTTTCAAATGGGAATGAAAATGCCCTCCCCATCAATGGCTGCCAGGGAGCAGGGTAGTGTGTACTGTAATCATCACCTAATGGGCCCCTGTCCCTCTCCGAAGCAAAAGAAAGTGAGGAAATAAAGATAACAGCGCGTGGACGTGGTCCCATTATTCACTGCACGCCTTGCCTCACCACAGTAGAACATTTGCTCTTTCAGGGCCAAGATCAACAGTGAAAGCGAATTGGGATAATATTGATCCTGAGATAGCTGGAACACCGAAAGTTCACAGAACACACAAACTTTCTCACGCTCCCCATTGTCTGCTTGGCCCAGGGACCTCCCTGGGCATCTTGTGAAAAACCCGAGGACAAAGCCATGTGAACCCTTAGTGGGCCTTCCCTGCCAGTAAGTGTGCCACCCACCGGGGTCAGGGCTGCTTGGCTAATGGGTGAGGAAGGCTGGCACAGAACAGCCCCTAGCTGGTAACAACTCAGACTGGTTCTGTGGGAGGGTGAGGGGTGGGATGCTCAGCCAGGAAAAGAGGTTGAAAAATAGAAGGCTAGCTCACTGAAAAGGGACCCCAAGACTGACAGAAAGTCCCCTCCCCAGTCTTCTGGTGTTTAAGGTGAGCCAAGTGGCATCAGCATCAACCCTGCTCCAGGAGCCACCTTGTCCTTGCTGTGGACTGAAGTGTGTCTCTCCATTCACCAGTTCACATGATGGTAGACTCCCACTCCAGTGTCCCAGACTGCCACATTGTCTCCCAAGAGAAATCCATTAAAAAGACAGACCTTAATGAGATTAGGACAGACCCTCACCCACTGTATGAGAAGAAGATGAAATATTCAGATCAGGCAAGCACAGAGGAAAGGCGTATAAAGAAAGCAAGAAGGCAGCCATCCATGAGTCAGGGAGACAGGCTTCTTCTGTTAGACACGGTCAAGTCCCCGAGGAGAGGCCAGTCTCGCCAACTCCTTTGTCTCAAAACAGAGTTGACATGTCTGGGGACTCGCTTGACTTCACTTGTTTTGATTTTGAGGCAAGGTTTCATTTAGAGCACAGGTTGACCTCAAACTCATGATCCTGATCTTGTCGCTACCTCTTGAATGCTGAGGTTACAAGTATGGTGGTGTCTGGCTAAGCCATCTGGAGTCCTTGAAGAGCAAGTGGATCAGACCATAGAGCCAAAGCCTCTGGGGTTGGGGGTTGTTCAACCCTAGTGATCTGAGAACACCAATTTCATCAACAATAATTAATACCAGCCTACCCAGCCCTAATCAACCCTACCCAGCTCTACCCGACCCTACCTAGCCCTACCCAGCCCTACCCAGCCCTACTCAGTCCTACTCAGTCCTACTCAGCTCTATCCAGCTCTACTCAGCTCTACTCAGCCCTACCCAGCCCCACCACACTCATCCATGCCCTGCAGCCTGTCTTCCTCCTCTAGACCACTCTAGTCTACAGCCATGTTTTAGAGTCCAGACAAGAACGTGGTCCCGGACAGCATCATCTACCACGAGTCCCGACCCAGACCCCGAGCAGCAGGACTTGCTGTTTATGGAACACTGAGGTAAGTGTGCAACACACTTGCTTCATGTTGCATTGAACCTGTCCCTCAACTCAGAGGTCCTCTTGCCCTGTCACACTGGATGAAGAAGCGAAGGCTAAGCACAACCCACTCTGTCTGTCCCTCTGTATAGAGTGGTAACTCATGGCCCTACATCAACTGCCATGAGCCAGTGCCTTCATCCCAGGAAAATGACAAGTTAGGACAATGAAGACCTTCCCCTTCCCCAGCCCTCCACTCCCCAGACCAAAAGCCATAACAGAAGCCCTGTGCTCCAGATTCCTGGGACACAGTGATCGCACACCAATGAAAACAGACTAAGAGGAAACAGCGTCCCGCACATCTTTGTGCAGTAGGAGCTGAAGGAGCCTGGACAGAGCCTGTGGGCCAGAGACGGCTTAAGCCAGATCATTCCTGGATCCTACATCAACGCCTCTCAGTCAGCACCTGAGCAGCCTGCATTGTGCCAACACCCTAATTTCCAAACCAATCAGATTCCGAAGGAGGCCCTGAGGACAGCCTCTGATCTCATGCACCAGCTGCTTCTCACCAGCTGTGACGGGACAGTATTGTGCAGACGTGATATTTCAACCTATGACTTGTTTGTCTGTGTGTGCACATGGATGCGTGTACAGGCATGCTGAGAGCAAAGGTTGACGTTCTGTGTCTTCTCCTCTTTCTTTCTTTCTTTCTTTTTTTTTTTTTTTTTTTTTTTGAGACAGGCTCTCTTGTCCAACCTAGAGTTTTCCCATTCAGTTAGACTAGCCGGCCAGCAGGCCGCGGGGATCTAGCTGCTGCCCACCCCTGCAGTGCTGGAGTTACAGCTCCCTCACGCTTGCATAGCAACACTCTACCCCGGGAGCCATTTCCCCAGTCTGCATTTATCTTGAAGAATCGCACACACCCAAAAATGTCTGTTGGCTTTCAGTGTGCATTCGAAATAACAGGCTGACAGGTGATTGTTTCTTTGTGGCTTGCCTTCAAAGGGCTTTGAAGGATATTTTGTTATAGGACTCCTCTAAGGGAGAGTATCAAATCCATGTCAAGGCAGTGGTATGAGGAAATCTCATCCATAGTGTGCCCAGTCCGGACTGATTTCCAAATCTGTCAACAGGAAGTCTACTTTATGTCAAAGGGCCTTTTTTAAAAATGTGGGATCACGAACTGGGGAGACAGCTCAGCCAATGAGCTGCTTGTCAGGCAAGCAAGCACAAGACTATGAGTTATGTGTCCAGAACCCACATTGTAAAAAGCTGGGCTTGATGATGTGGGCTCGTCATCCCAGTGCTGAGGAGGCAGAAACAGGTGGATCCCTGGGGCTCACTGGCTGGCCGGCTGAGCCTAATCTTAAAGCTCCAGGGCAATGAAAGGCACCATCTATGAAAGAAAAGGTGGATAGTTCATTAGGAATGACACCAGAGGATGTCCTCTGCCTCCACATGCACACCCACATATGCAGCTGTACACACACACACACACACACACACACACACACACACACACACACAAACAACCAGAGCGAATGACAGCTGTTAAGATCACATACTGCTCTTCCAGGGGACCTGAGTTTGGACCCCAGTACCATGTAGTGCAGCTCACAACCGCCTGAAACTCCAGCTCCAGGAGATCTTATAAATTTTCATAATTAAAAAAAAAAAATAGAGGCCGGGCGGTGGTGGCGCACGCCTTTAATCCCAGCACTCGGGAGGCAGAGCCAGGCAGATCTCTGGATCTCTGTGAGTTCGAGGCTAGCCTGGTCTACAAAGCGAGTTCCAGGAAAGGGGCAAAGCTACACAGAGAAACCCTGTCTTGAAACCCCCCCCCCACACACACCACCAAAAAAAAAAAATAGAAGTTACAAAAGAATCAAAAGGAAAACCACCTGGCCTGTGTTTGAACTCAGCCCTGCCACCCACCAGGCCCATATTTCCCCACCTGTTGGCCTCATTTCGTGGAGTCACTGATAAGGAAATAAGATGGTGAGAGAGAGGATAGGATAGAGCTGGCCGAGTAAGGGGAGCCTCTAAGGAAACAGGCAAAGTCTACCAATTTAGAAGTTCTTTAGGAACTCAGCTGGCAGTGACCTGAGCTCACTCTCCTGAGCCTGATAGCAGCTGAAGGCAACCGCTGTGCCACACCCCATCTACCTCCCCGAACCACCCCAGGCTTCCTGAGACACCTGGGACAGGTTCTGCAGGAATTTGTCTCCAACATTCAGATGTCAATTAGTACTAATGTTCAGATGAACTCGTTGAGCCACGCCCTTCCTGTCCCAGTTCCAAATGGCACGGCAGACCCCACACAGCTCTCTGGGCCAGCCAAGCACACACAGCCCGCTCCAACAACAGATGGCTGAGCAACTCAGGGTTCCTAGAAAGTTGTCTTCACTCACATCCAATTAGTATTTGACGATCCATCCATCCAAGGAATACTCATCCTAACCTCAATATACAGGGAGGGGCTGGCCTTGGGCTTAGAGATGACGAGGCCACGAGGTGTCTGCTCATGCCACGTCTAGCTCTTTTCTTTTGTGTCTTTGGGAACCTCTACACCATCGCCAGCTCCCTCTTGGCTTACCTCCTTCCAGCTGCTTGTTTTTTCATCCCTCAAGGCTAAACTACAATCCGTCTCCTCCTGGTCTCCTCACCCGCCACTTCGCTCCAATTTAAGACCCTCCGTGCCATGTCCCACACACCTTGCCGTGTGGTTAGCTGTGTTCTGCATGGTGATCAGAGCGCTCCCCCCCACATCTTCCTTCCTCAACAAATTGCCCTTCCTGCAGATAAATATTGGTCTTTTCTTATACAGACACATTACTAAGCCAGTGTTGTGAAATGTAGTTAAAGCTTGACGAGCAATTGGGGGCAGTCATCTTTAATAGAGTTTCCCAATAGTCAAAAAAGTGATGAATCTGAAAATTTGGTCCATAATATATAAATAAGAGTCCTTGTTGTTTGTTCAGAAAATGCTCAGCCGTAACTATTGTAAAAGGCCGTGAATATAAAATAGTCAAGGCAGGAAGTGAGACATCAGTGTCACAACAGTATGCTGCTATTATGTTCTGATGCTATTGATAATGATAACATGACATTTGAATTTGCCCAGAAGGCAGGAATAAAAGTCAAAAGGCCTGGATTTGTCCTTCAACTATGACTTTCAAACTGTAGACCTTGGGCCAACCCTATGGATTCCAAGGGATCGTGGCCTGTGGATGCAAGGCAAGCAAGCTCTGCTTTATCTCTGGGAACCATTGCAAGGCACGCTGAGTCTGGGACAAGTCATCCTCCAGAGACACACACAAGTGTAGCATGCCTGACATACTCCCTTCCAGAAAAAACACAAGTTTAATTCAGTGTTGAGCCCAGTTGGATCCTGTTAGATCTCAAAGAAACCAGGGTCCAGTCTCACTTAGTACCTGTGGCTCCCCGAAGCACTTCTCACTCCCAGAGGCTGGGCTTCAGCTCCCCCCACACCTCCCCTCACCCCCCACACCCCCACACTCCCCACCCCCCCACCCCCGCACCCCCAGCATCTCTTCCCTGTATAAGTCAGTCATTTTGGCTCCTGGATGGCTCTCCTCCTGGATCTCGCTTGGTCCAACTGTCCCCATCCCTTCTCTCTCACTGCCTCCCCCTCTCTCTCCTCTCCTCTCTGTGGCTCTGTTCAGTCGGGACTCTTCCAGATGCCTCTGGCTGTTCTCCCTCATAGCCCCAGTAAACTGTCTTCTCAGCCCTATCTTGGAGCAGTCTCATCCTCGTTTTTCATTCAGAGCCCACACCTCCGGCTGTGCAAATGTGTTCATGAAGACATCTTTGCTCCTTGTCTAACTGCTGTTCAGACCCTTCATTCCCTTCTATAACTCTGGAACCCTTTTTTTTGGGGGGGGGGGGACGACAGGGTTTCTCTGTGTAGCCCTAGCCGCCCTGTAACTTGCTCTGTAGACCAGGCTAGCCTTCAATTTAGAGCTCCACCTGCCTCTGCCTTCTGAATGCTGGGATTAAAGATGTATGCCACCACGCCTGGCTCCTTGCTGTAACTCTTAAACACATGCAGAAAAAGTCATGGCCATCGTCAAAGCTGAAATGGTCACTGGGCAGCCTTTGAAGACCCACAGACTGGGTCACCATGAGAATGAACTGCCCCAGGTAGGCGGTACCGGCACAGAGCGCGGTGAAGCCTGGGTTATGATAGCATGCTGGAAACAGTAACCAAAGCCTCCGGGAATGTCCTGGGAGGCTGGAAATTCTCCCTGTAATCATTTATCATGACGTCAGAGACTGAGTTTGGGGAGGGGGGCGCGGTATTCACTCTACCCTGTCCAATTCCACTACCCAGGAAGTTGGGTTACAGGTCAAAGGTGAAAACCTGGGGATGCAGTTCTTCAGTGGGTCGCAATGAAAGCCTCAGGTTCTACTGGGGGCTAATCTGCTCTACAGTGGCCCCTGGGCCTCATTTATCAGCTCTGGAAGGAGACAAAAAGATCTATCATCACTGTTCTGTGCCTAAAGAGGGAGGAAAAGTGGAGAAGGGATAGGAAGGTTTTGCGAACCTGAGCAGCCACCCCCTACCCATCCCCTCCGCGTCTAGGCTTAGCAGCTAAACAGACCTCCCCACCTTCCATCTGACCACAGACTGACATTTCCCTAGGGAGTCCAGGTTATCACTCCAGCCTTCCTGCAGGGCCCAAGACGCCTTTTCCAGGAAGCCCTCCCTGATCTGGTTACACAACCTCTGCATTCAGATCACAGAGTCCCAAGCCCCAAATGGCTGCTGTCGCCCATTCCCTGCATTTGTGCCTTAGCTCAGCCAGGCGAGAACTCGGTTTCAGTCACGTATCGTGGAGAAAAGAAGTCGGGTCAAGTCACGAAGATGTCTTGGCTGGGTCACAGCAGACGGAGTTGAAAAACCATGACAACTGAACAGACGCATAGGCAGAAGTATGCTCAGTCAACAGTCCTTCCCTAAAGCCTCCATACTCTCCGTTTTTACAGTTGGTGGCTAGGCTTATACTTTCCAGGTTGAAACCTGGGGGAAGTTTTTCTGCGCAAACCAAACTGAGAAAACAGACCAAGAGAAAATGCAGGCTACTTTATTTGGATATTTTAGGAAGAAACAAAGAAGTAGGCACAGCCCAGATGTCCTATAGTGAGTGATACCTGCCTGTCAAAAGCTCCACTCATCTGCATTTTTGTGCCTTGTTTTTAAAGATGGACAAGCAGTCGATGAACTCCAGGTATTTAAGGACAGAGAGTAAACAAATCTCACGAGGAAGTTCAACAGGAAGTAGGAAGAAAGCAGGAACCAGAAGAAAACCTTGCAAGTCCACACACAGCATCTCAGAAATGAAGAAGAACAGAGTGTACCGCTGAAGCAAGAATAGGGTGATTGCAGAAGGAACACGCAGAACGCAAAGGAAAGCTCTTACGAACAAGCAGTCACAGGAATAAACATCAGCAGAGTATAAAGAAAACAAAGAGGAGGAGATTATAAAAGAGATAAGAAAATGATTCCCAGGGGCTAGATAGCTCAGTGGTTAAGAGCACTGACTGCTCTTCCAGAGGTCCTGAGTTTGATTCCCAGCAACCACATGGTGGCTCACAACCATCTGTAATGAGAACTGGTGCCCTCTTCTGGCATGCAGGGATATGTGCAGAGCACTCCTACAGAAAAAAAATATAAATAGCCAGATGGTGGTGGTGCACACCTTTAATCTCAGCACTTGGGAGGCAGAGGCAGGTGGATCTCTATGAGTTTGAGGCCAGCCTGGTCTACAAAGTGAGTTCCAGGATAGCCAGGGCTGTAACACAGAGAAACCCTATCTCAAAAAACAAAAAGCAAATAACAACAACAGCAAAATTCCCAAACTGAAGAGCATTTTTCAGATTTTAAAAGTTCTCCAAACACCTGAACGAGCACAACAAAACAAAACAAAACAAAAACAAACAAACAAAAAAAAAAAACAAGCCCACATACACTCTCATAGTTGTAAAATGTCAAAACACGAGGGTTATGTATAAAGTAGGGTTTTTGACACCACAAATCTAAATTGAGGACATGACCACTCAAGGTATGGTTGAAGGGAAGGTTTTTTATTGTAGATGTGATGGAGAGTACAGCCAGAGGCATCCAGAAGAGTCCTGAGCAGGGAGAGACTGTAGTACACTAAATATGACTGAACAGGGCCATGGGGGAGGGGGAGGACTGAGAGAGAGAGAGAGAGAGAGAGAGAGAGAGAGAGAGAGAG
>CABHPQ010169991.1:0-61743 GCA_902168405.1 Peromyscus aztecus
AAGCATTTAGAATATGATTAGGGATGATGCTGGCTTAGTGAAGCGGCAGTTGTAGGTTCTCCTCCAAGATCTATGACTTCACTAGCACTGGGTAGTTGGCTAGGTTTCCAGTACCAGGAACGATTTTCTTCTTGGTGAACAGGTCTTAAGTCCAACTCGAGAGTGTTGGTTACTACCAAGGTATGTGTGCCTTACTGCACTGTTTTGATCCAAGTCACTTTGTAGTGAGTTTTGAAGCTGTGAAATGTGAATCTTCTGTATATGTGCCTTTTAAAGATTATTTTGACTATTTGGAGCAACTTTGCAATTCCATGTCCATTTGAGGATCTATTTTTTTTTTTTTTACTTCTGCATAAAAGGCAGGTGGAATTTTGTAGAGATTGCATGGACTCTGTACATTTGGGCTACATCGCCATCTGACTAACCCTCTTGTCTTCCCAACCATAAACATGAGATGTTTTTCTGTTTATTTAGTTCTTTCAGTGTTATGAATTTTTTAACTTAGTCTTATTTCTTTGGTTACATTGCTTCCTAAGTGTTTTATCCTTTGGGATGCAGCTATAAATGGAATTGGTTTCTTAATTTTCTTTTGGAATCATTCTTTGAGGAACTAGCTCTTATCATGCATTCTATCTTTCCTTCTGTTGTTTTGCCCCAGGATGGTGACTCAGAATCCTCTTCTCTTTTGTTGTATGATCTTTACTTTATATGACCTTATGCCCTTTAGTATTGGAGTCAAAAGACCTCTACAAAGTGATCCCCAAAGACTTTATTCTCTAAATCCAATTTTTCTTATTTACTTTCCTTTAGCCCCCAAAATATCAGAACCTATTCTGATTTTCTTTCAGCTGTTCCTCTTTGTCTCGTGTTGGTCGCAGTTTCTAGTACTCTTCTCTAAAGGCACATGTTGGGTAACTAACCTTTAGACGCATCCTCTTCTTGTTCTGACCCAGCACTGGGCCTTCCTTCCTCTACCTTTCCTGGTTCCTGATCTTATAGCATTCCTGTACTTAGGGCTGGCAATGAAACTGGCTCACTGGTGTACTGTGGAATGTGTTACTTTCCTGTCTGCCTCAGTACTACTCCTCAGTGTCCATTTGAGCTGGTTGATGCATGCCCCACCATTCTCCATAGTTACATCTGCTAGCCCCTATCCCTGAGCTCAGTCTGCATGTAATTACTGTGGTTACAGTTGAAGCATTGATAATTGGTAGCAGTTGGAAAGGGGTATTTTGTATTATCTTCACTTGCCTTTTTTTCCCCTTTGAGTGTATGATGGGAAAAGAAAGAAAAAGGAGATTAAACCCAGAAATATAAAGTATGTTATTCCCTATAAATTTAATATTTGTCAGAAAATCAGGATAAAATTGCTTAAAATTCTTTTTACTTTTCCTAATTTTATTTCCTGGATGTCAGTGCAAAACATAGTCTTTATTGACCATTTGGAAAATATATGTTCATGAAGAAGAAGAAAATAATAAACATTCATTACCAGCTTTTGGTAAATAATCTTTCTAGCTTGTTTTCTACATTCTTGTTTTTCTTTATGTGGGTGAGCACTTATAAAGGTGAAGAACGCAGGTAGATTGTACTTTATAACCTGTATGTGTTTTCTGTCTCTGTGCCTTCTTCTTACCCACTGCTGACCGAATTGTGGCCTGTACAGTTTTCTGCCTTAAGAAGTTGATTGTTCATCTCCTTATAACTGATAACTTTTAAAATTAGAAAAAAATATTGCTATTTGATAGCTATGGGAAAAGATGTGGCACCAGTGTGGAGGTCAGAGGACAGTCTCTGCTCTCCACTGTGGGATCTGGGTACTGAATTCAGATGACTAGACTTGTTCAGCAAGTGCCTTTACCCACTAGGCCATCTCATCAGCCCAACATTTTGTTGTTTTTGTTTTTATTTATAAACTCTGTCTTATATAGTCCAGACTAACTAAAAACCTGGTAAGTAGCTGAGATGCCTTGAACTCCTGCTGCCTCCACACCCAATTGCTGGAGTTACTAGTGTGTCACCAGCCTGGCTGCTGATAACTTTATGTAACTGTCTTGTGGGTGATTTGAGAGGAGATGATTTTAAGAGTGTACCATCTTGACTTGTGCCTTAATTATGGCTATACTAATTATAGATGTGCATGTCTTCTGTTCTCTATACTAATTTCATACCCCAGTTATATTAACATTGGGTTCTCTTTAGAAATGCTTTACATTAAAAAATATTTATTTTGATTGATGTGTGTGATTGTCCGCATGTGTGTATGTGCTCCATGTGGGTGCAGTGCCTATGGAGACCAGAAGAGGGCATCAGATCCCCTTAAACATCTGATCCACACCCACAAGGTCCACAGAGAGCTAACTGGAATGGTATAAGCTTTTGAAGCCTCAAAGCCCGCCTCCAACTGACACACCTCCTCTAACTAGGCCACACCTCCCAGTCCTTATATTTCCACCAACTGTGGACCGAGCATTCAAATATATGAGACTATAGGGGCCATTCTAAACCACCACAGAAAGTAACTGGATTTTGGTTTTAGTGACTTGCTAAATGCTATATGCGTATTCCTTAAAATGTTTTTGAGAACCTTTAATTTTTTTTTCTAGTTTATAGTTCATAGAAAACATAAACTCTTTTAGATGAGTCTCAGGATATTGTCCTGGCTTTCCTGGCGTGGAACTCATTATGTAGGGTCTACCTGCCTCTGCCTCCTAAATGCTGGAGTTAAAGGCATGCACCACCATGCCCAGCCTTCAAAGAAAACTTAAGGAGAAAGAAAATAATAAAAGGTACATAAAAGTCACTCGTAATACACTATTTATAACCAACTACTTAGTGTATTCTGATACTCACTTTCTTTAAAAAAGTGGAACATATATAATATGCATATTCATATATATTTGATTTCGTGGACATTTATTGAACACTTCTAGATACTAGGCATTTTTGAAAATTTGCTGAATATTGTTTGCATCTTGCCTGTTTTCCCTTAGGGTTAAATTCTGGACAAAACTCAGTTTATTACACTGTATTTGTAGGAGCCCTGCTCATCATGTCAATCTTTTCAGAGTTTTTTAGTTTAGTCTTCCCTCCCTTCCTCCCTTCCTCCCTCCCTCCCTCCCTCCCTCCCTCCCTTCCTCCCTCCCTCCCTCCCTCCCTCCCTCCCTCCCTCCCTCCCTCTACCATAGAGTTACTTTGTGTTGCTGGGTCCAAAAACCTGATGGAAGCAGGTTGAGGAAGGGCAGGCTGATTTGGCTTTGCGTTGCAGAGTCCAGTGTGTCCTGACAGGGAAGGCATGGCAGCAGGAGGTGGGCAGTGATTTGTCCACAGGCAACAAACAGGAAGCAGAAAAGGCAGCCTGGAAGCCAGTGGCCAGTATCTCTAGAGGCCTGCACTTAGTGACCTACTTCTGACAGGTAGGGCACCGGCCCTGAAGGCTCCCTCCACAGCTTTCAAAATAGAAGCATAAGCTGGGGACCTAGCATTTAAAGCATGAATTTGTGGTAACAGACCAGACTCAGACCATAACAGGTGTCTAGTATATTGCATGGATGAACGGGGATGGATTAGATGGAAAGGCCATAATCCCCGGGATACCACCTCAGATGGTCTTCTACAAAGAAAGACATGTTTAGAATCATTGTTTTCTTACAGATGTGACTGTGGTTTATTAATCATTGCTGTCTTACTAGGAATTTATATTACTTATAAGTTTATAGTCACAAATTGCTGCCACACCCCGTCTAACATTCAGTGTTATATTTAAAGAACATAAGCATTTCTGTTATAATATCAAACCCACTCCTAAGAAAACTTTCAAGAGTGCTTATTCACTAAAAATAACGGGATTATGGTGAAAAGGAGGTTCAAGGCAGACCACTCAAGACTTCTGCTATTTCAGACCGGAGAGCACTAACAAAAGCATAATTGGTACCTTATGAGGTAAGGTGGGTCGCCCGGGCAAACCACTTATTGTAAAGCTATTCAAGTGAGAGGATGGAAATTGCAGGCCTGTGGTGGTGAGCTGTGGGACTGCCCTAGGAGTGGCACAGGGAAGTGCAGCTTGCTCTGCTGGGAACCATGCATAGGCCAATCTGTGCTCTGTGCTCCTCGGGGGAGAGAGCCCTTGTGCATGTATTCACCTTTAATAGTCTTGAAATGGAGCTGAAAGAGCCCTGGCTTGGCGGGAGCTGAGTTGGTTTGAGGGCTGTTGTCACTGAAATAGGATTCTCTTCCTGTCTCAGCCCCTTTGTTGTGTGTCAGGAACAGAGTTCCTTATTTCCCTGGGAAAATATTTGATGTTGAAATTTGGAAATCAATTAGTTATAGCTAATCTTTTTCCTTAAGTTATTTGCTGGTGCTATCCTATTTTGTGATGAACAGTTTTTTTGAGATTAAAATGAGGTAAAAATCTTTGACTGTTGTCTTTCACTCCTCTCAGAAAATTTAAATAAACTTACATGAAATGAAATGCATGGGCTTTATATGTTCAGTAGTTTGAGCTTTAAGAAATGCAGAGAATGGCCAGGCGGCAGTGGCGCAGGCCTTTAATCCCAGCACTTGGGAGTCAGAGGAAGGTGGATCTCTGTGAGTTTGAGGCCAGTCTGGTCTACAGAGCAAAATCCAGGACAGGCACCAAACCAAAGTATACAGAAAAGCCAAAGAAAAAACAAAAAAAAAAAAAAAAAAAAAAAAAAAAAAAAAAAAGAAAAGAAAAGAAAGAAAGAAAGAAATGCAGAGAATGTAGCTCAGTGATAGAGTACTTGCTTAGCCTGTGGAAGGCCCTGAGTCCAACCTGTAGCAGCAGCACTGAAACCAAACCCCCCCCCCCCCCCCACCCACCCCCCCCCCCACCCCCACACACCCTACCTCAGGACTCAAGAGGTGACTCAGTTGTTAAAGAGCACTTACAATTCTTGCAGAGCACCCACGCCAGGAGGCTAACAACTGTCTCTAACTCTAGCTCCAGGAGACCCAACACCCTCTCCTGGATTCTACAAGCACCTGCACATGTGCACATACCCTCACCCCCACCCCCAAGTTAAAAATAAAATAAATTATTTATATACAGCCTTGTGACCTAGACTCAAGTCAAGATATTGAACATTGCCATTATCACAGGAAGCTCCCTATAATCTCCCTGTCTCCTATCCTTCTTTCTAGATGACCATGGTTGGGAGTTGTATCACTATGAATTAGTGTTGTATGTTCTAGAAGTTTTATCTAACTAGACTCAAATAGTTGATATTCTATATTCTCATTTGTCAAGTTTCTTTCACTCTAAGAAGTCCATCCTTGTTACAAAGTTTGATTTTTATTGTAGAGTAGTATTCAGTTGTTGAATGTTAACAATTGGTATCAAGTTCAAACATTTACATTGTTTCCACTTCTGCTTATTAGGCATAAAGGGCCTATGAACATCTGTACACAAGTGTTTTGTGGATACAGTGTTTTCATTTCCTTTGCATAATTACCTCAATTGGAATTGATGGTCACAGAGCAGGTGTGTGTTTAATTTGTAAGCAACTGTTAGCTTTTCAAAGCAGTTGAGCGATTTTTTCATGCTTGCCAGCCAGCCTTGCCAGAATCAATTGTAGTTATTCTCTTGGGTGCTAATGGTTTTCATTGTACTTCTAACCTTTGTTTTTCTGAAGATTAATGATGTGTTTTAGCACCTCTTCACATTTTCATGACTCCGTGTCTCTTACTATGAAATGCACCAATCTCCTTTCTACTCATATAGTGTGGTTGAGAGCAAAATTTACTTAGGGCTTGAGAAGAGGCTTGGGCCTCTTCAAGCTCATTCCTTGTGGTTTCTTTGCACAGCTCTATCTAAAACATAGAATATCTTGGAAGAAGACTAACCAGCATTTAAAGGGGCAGCAGATCTTTTCCCATAAGTGGAGTTTTCTCCTTAAAAGCACTTGTCTAGCACAAATTCTCCACTACTTGTTTTTCATAGTGTTTAGTAGATGTTCATCGTGTTCTATAACTATAATGACTGTAATGTCTTGTCATTGGCAAGGACCCCTAGTATGAAATTGGCTAGGAGTGGGGACATCCTTACTTTGTAAATGATTTTAAGAATTTAAGAATTCACCATTGAGCATGCTAGCTATATGGCTTTGCAAATGCTCTTTACCAGACCAAGAAAATGTCTGTTCATTCATTATTTGTTGACTATTTTTTTTATCAGTATAGGCTTTTAATCTGAGATGCCCTCAGTGTTTTGTTTCAAAACAGGGTCTCATGTTGCTCAGGTTGGCCTCAAACTTGCTAAAAATAACCAAGGATAACCTTGAACTCCTGACCCACTTGCTTCTGCTTCCCAAGTGCTGGGATTTACTGGTGTGAGCCACCACACCTGCTGTTATTATTTTTTCCTTTTCTACTAATGTGGTGAATTCTGACTTTTTGGAAGTAATTTGGTTATGATATGCTTTCCCTTTCACATACTGTTGTATTACATTTGCTAATATTTTGTGGGGAATGTTTGAGTCTGTGTGAAAAACATTGGTCTGTAGTTTTCTATTCTGTAATATTTTAATTAGTTCTTGGCTTTGTGCTGGCCTTGTGAGTAAGAAAATGATCTTTTCTCATATTTTCTGATAGTTATTTAAGATTGGTGTTTCTCTTCTGTAATGTTTTGAATTCACTGGTGACTGGAGCTTTCCCCTTGGGTGGGTTCTTGATCATTTGGGGCTTTTAATTTGTATTGTCTTTTGGTAACTAATGTTACCAAGGATTTTCTATTTGATCTGATTCATTGAATTTCTTGTCATAACGTTCTTAGTAGTCTTTATGTTTTTAACATCTGTAAGATTTGTAATGATATTCCTTTCTATTTCTTATATTGGTAATAGCATTTTATATTTTTAAAAATCTATCTTTTAAAGGCTATAACTATCTTCAAAGGGTCATCTTTGGCTTTACCTTTATAATTAATTTTTTTGTTATATTTGACTAGAGAAGGCAGGCTACATGATATTTTTGTTGTTGTTAAGAATTTTTTAAAATGTGTATGGTCTTAGTTTATGATTAATCTCCTCTTCATATTTCATAATTGTTCAAGTCATGAGTCCACTCTTTGGGTTCTGGGGGGCTCTTAGTCTGTGACTATGGATTGTCTGTCTTCTTTCTTGGCTTTTGCTTTCTATATAAAAAGCTTTGTTGCTATACAGGATCCTTTGTAGCTTTTGTGTATAGAGAATCCTAGTGTGAGTTTTATTAACTAATGAGTGAGTTGTTTCACCTTGAGTTCTAATTGTGTGCTGTCACTTGGCTTCATTTTTGTTTGTTTTTTGTTGTTGTGTTTTTTTGTTTGTTTGTTTGTTTTGTTTTGTTTTTGAGACAGGGTTTCTCTGTGTAACTCTGGCTGTCCTGGAACTTGCTTTGCAGACCAGGCTGTCCTCAAACTCAGAGATCCACCTGCCTCTGCCTCCTGAGTACTGGGATTAAAGGTGTATGCCATTACTGCCCAGCTTTTTTCTTTTTCTTTACTTGACACATATTTCTGAACTTTGTTTTAACCCTGTTTTTATAAATCTACCTAGACTAGCATATCTCAGGCTTAAGTGGATTTTTGTAAACATTTTATTATTGTTATGTGTATAGGTATTTTGTCTGCTTGTGTGTCTGTACACTTCGTGTGTGCAGGGCCCACAGAGGCCAGAAGAGGGCATTGAATGAAATGCCTGGGAATGAGGCAATGAACTGATGTGAGCTGCCATGTGGGTGCTGGCAATCAAACCCAGGTCCACTGAAAGAGCAGTCAGTACTCCAGCCCCTTAAATAAATTGAAACCATGTATTATTGTGATTATTGGTGTTTTCTTTGAATTCTTCTCCCCTTTTTTTTGTTCAACCCTACATACTCCTGCCTTCTTTCTGTCTTCCTCCACCTCCACCAGCCCCCACCTTGTTCCTTAGCATTTCCTGTCCTGTCAGCAGGGAGAGACTTCTGTACAGCTTCCAGCTCTCTCCTGCTGTATCTGGCATCCCATGCAGGATGCATAAAATAGTGCCACTCAGATCTCATTTTTGACTTAAAGGTGTTACCAGATCTGAGTCAGAAATGAAGAAGCAGCGTTGACAGGTGAACTATCCATGGCAGAGTTATTGCTCTTTCTCTATGTGATTAGGAGGTCTGAGGTATCCAGTTTGACCTCTTTCATACCACCCTTGAGTTTCATACCTGCAATGCATGCTCAGTAAATGTGCAATTTCAATTTCAGTTTGCCTGAGTACTAGGGACGTTCCGACTAAGCTTTAACAGTAAATCAGTTTAAAGGATGTTACTCTGCCATTATCCTTTCAACTCTTTGGTTCTTTGCCTGTCTCTAACACTTGCTAATACCTCCCTTGCTGTGGGAAATTCTGTATGGCAAATGTGTTGCTAATAAAACACTGATTGGCAGTGGCTAGGCAGGAAGTATAGGCGGGGCTAACAGAGAGAATTAAAAGAACAGGAAGGCAGAGGGAGGCACTGCTCTGCCAGCCAGCCGCCAGGACAAGCAGCATGTGAAGATGCCGGTAAGCCACGAGCCATGTGGCAAGGTATAGATTTATAGAAATGGATTAATTTAAGATATAAGGACAGTTAGCAAGAAGCCTGCCATGGCCATACAGTTTGTAAGCAATATACGTCTCTGTGTTTACTTGGTTGGGTGTGAGCGGCTGTGGGACTGGCAGGTGAAAGAGATTTATCATGACCGTGGGCCAGGCAGGAAAACTTAAGCCAAAACTCCCTTTCCCTTTTGTCAACAGAGCCCAGGGCTCAAGTCCACTGCCTTGGCAGCACCAGTAATGAACTTAGTACCATTGTTCTATTTTCCTTCTGATTTCTTTTCTTTTCTTTTCTTTTTCTTTTTCTTTTTTTTTAACCATCTTGTATCTTTTCACAGGAAGTTGACTTTCCATTGAAGGTAGTGATTAAAAGTTTTCTTCAGGGCTGGGGAGATGGCTTAGTGGTGAAGAGCACAGCCTCTTGGCGGTGGTGGCTCTCGGGCTTCTGTCACTCCCGGGCAGGCCGTCCCCTCCGTTTTGACTTTCTAAGTCTGGGCCAGTGTTGGTGAGGCCGGAGTGTTTCCTCTTTGGTGCTTCTCTGAGAGGCACCGTATCCGGAAGGCCGGTGACTGCAGGCGGTCGTGGCATGGCTGTCTCAGAAGGAGAGCTACTTCTTGGGTGCCAGTTTCTCTGTTTGTGAGCTGTGATGCTGCAGTGTCCTGCTTCATGAGGCCGCTCCCATGTCAGCTGTCTGCAGCGTACACATGTGCATCAGTGTTTTCTCTCTGCGCTGTACTGGTGTTTGTGATGCTCTGAAGACATTTGGATGGTTAACTGTTTTTCCATTTTTTTTTTTTTAGGTCTTGATGCAGAACTTTACTATGTGAGAAATGACCTTATTAGTCACTACGCTCTGTCCTTTAACCTGCTAGTGCCCAGTGAGACAAACTTCCTGCACTTCACTTGGCATGCAAAGTCCAAGGTAAGAGCTGTTGGCAGACAGCATGACAGGGTCACCCAGTCTCCCTAGACAAGGGCTGTCCCTGAGGATGGGCCTTCCTCTCCACCGAAGGGTCAGTGATGGTACACATGTAGCACTGGGTCTTTTCAGGTTTAGATCTTACAGATGCAGTCTTGAGCCTGTTCCGCTAAAACTTTAGATTTAGGTGGCTACCAGGTGGATGATCATCACATAGGACTGGGTCCTTTCAGGCCTTTCCAGTGGGATCTGGATCCAGCTCAGGAAGAGGACAGTTGGCTTTGATGATGACCCTGCTGTTACAGAGAAGCCATGTATGGTTGGAGAATGGGTGTGGGTGGGTATGTGGGGAGAAGTATTGCTGAGCTGGCTCTTTCAGACACAGTAGATGACTTGAATATAGTTTTCACATTCACAGTGAAAGCAAGGTGTAGCACTGGCAGCCTCCCGCATGTACCACACTGAGCTCCAGTAACCTTAGAGATTGAACACAGGGACTTAGCAACTTCTTGCCTGGTTTATTCATTGGTGATTTCTTCACATCACTGACTGCCTCTGTTCCTCCATCCCAAGAAATCTTACATCTTCATTTCCCAGATTTGCAAAATGAAATTGTTTGTACCATTTGCTCCTGACTCCCTGCCCCTATTTGCCCTTGAACTGTTTGAAAGTGCATTGAAAGCATTGTGTTCCTTGCTCCTACCTTAGACTGCAGGACATTGGCATTATTTACATAATCAGAGTACAGGTCCCAGAATCAGGAAGTTTAGTGTTCTAAGTCCCAGCACTAAGAGCTCATCAGTTTTCTTCAGCATCTTTCTGACTAATGTCTCACTAGTTGATATTGCTTTAGTTTGTGTCAGTCTGAAGTTTTGTTGCCCTGTCCATGTGTTTCAGCCTCAGAAATTATTGGTAGTGGGGAACCTGTCATGATGGAAGCTAGCTTGGAGGGATCTTCTATGAATATATATGAGAGGGGCCCAGTATAACTCTAATTATTCTAATATGTTATAGATTTCTTTTCTTTTTTTGAGACAGGGTCTCACTCTATAGCTCTGGCTGTCCTGGAACTCAATTTGTAGACCAAATTGGCTTTGGACTCATAGAGATCTGCCTGCCTCTGCTCACAAGTGCTGGGATTAAAGGTGTACACCACTACACCTGACTAGAGCATGTTTTTAAACTATAGCTTTAGGCTTCTTCTTAATGATATTGCAGTTCCTAATTCTAGTTCTTAGATCATAGTATGTGGTGATTTTTAGCATGGTTGACTAGTTGCAGTTTGTTTATTTAAATCATATGAGTAGGCAGTATATGGATATGGTACAAATTCCAGAGGCATGTAAGAGTATACAGTGAAAGGAAGGTTTTTCACTGTTGTAGTAGCACGCTGAGCAAGCCCGTCCAAGATCTTGGTCCTCACCGGGCATTATTGCCTGATTCTTGTCTCCTAAAGAAAGGTAGTGTATGTGTGTGTAGTGTGCATATGTACACTTAAATGCTTCATGCTTTTGTGTAGTGCAGAGTTCTGAGCAATGTGTCCTGGTAAAGGTCCTCTGTTCCTTCGTATTGATTTGTGTGTTTTCCCCCTTCAAATAACTTTTATCATATTTTCTTGTATAGCTGTGCTTTGATTTATTGATCATTTCCTGCCAGAGGAAACTGAGACCCAAGTTTGTGAAGGACTTGCTCAAGTGAGTTTGGAGGCTGAAGAAGCAGGAACTAGAGGTGACCGGAAGTGGCAGAGTCACCCGAGAGGACAATGTGCTATGGATGGGGTCTCTTGATCATTTGGCTCTGAGATGCAGTCATAAACTTTCAGAAGGAAGGCTGTCACTCTCAATTTCTGACACTCTATCAGAAATTCTCTGTTTGGACTTTTTAAGATCTTGCCAGAAGATGAAATACTTGCTTCTGAGGATCCCCAGACTCCCTGATGTATCACTTGAACAGTACAGATGCTTTAACATCAGTTGTCCACATCAAAGCTTTTGGTGGTAGTGTTTACTTGGCTGGTCTTGCCAAAGATTTTAGTTCCTCAGAGGCTGGAGCTCTATGTGTCTTTTTCTTAACATCTGTGTCACGCGTGCCTTAGTGAGTGGTAGAGACTGTGTTAATTGTATTTTAAGATGGGAGTAGAGCTCTGGTATTGATTCTCTCACAAGAATAGACTACTAGGCGGTCTTAACAGATAATTAGTTTCTTGTATGTTCCAGAAAATTCCCCAGTGTTCAAGAAAAAACATGAACTGTGCCTGTTACGTGTCAGTAGATAGGCTCGAGCGCCAGAAGGCAGAAACATCCGAAGATGTGGCAGAAGACTCCACCACCCACTCTCCTTGGTCTCAGTCCAGGAGAGTGTGCAGGGAGCTTGTCAGAGCTCCAGCAGCAGCCTCTGGGGGTCGGCCTGCTGTGTCCCAGTAGAGTGAAGTAGCTGTGAGAAAGGCAGTTCTGGCAACTTGAGAGGAATTAAAAGGCTGTTGGACCGCAGGCAAGCACATTCACTTTAGATCTGTGTTCCAGAAGGAGACAGCTTTACTCATCATCTGCCTAGTTACATAGCCATGTGTTCCAAGTAAGGGAAAAATACCAAACATGTTTATTTTTTAGCTTACTCAAATATTTATAGTTCCTCCAGTAACTTTTCTGAAGTATTTTGGCTCATTTATTTTTCTGATAAACAACTGCTGTTCAGAGTATTTTGTTTGGTAGTCTGTGATGTAGTTTCTAAATAGATCTGTTTCTTCAAAGGTGATTGACAAGTGATGTTCCTTACAGATTAGTGCTTGCCAAAGTAGAGAAAATTGGATTTCAATAATTGGCAGTCTTCTCTGACTCCAAAAACTACATTTAAAAATTAGGTACCCTAAGGACCCCAGTGGGAGGAGAGAGTTGCCTTGTGATGCTCCCCAGGTTCATTCAGCCTGTCAGAAGAAGCGGTAGACAAAGGGTCGGCTTCCATGTGTCCTCCTGTGGTTTCTCTGAGCCATTGGTGATTGTCTTAGTGCTCTCCTCAGCCTCTCTCACCTCTGCTTCTGCTCCTGCTCCTCCTCTCTTTTCTCTTTCTCCCTCTCCCTGTGGCTACACTGAGATGCCCCTTGCCCTCAGCTCTGCCATTAGGGCCCTTCGACTCCTTGGCTGTGCCCAGTCTTTGCTTTCCTAGGTGTTTTGGTCCCTGGGTAGCTATTCCTCTGCTTATAACTGGGACTTTTAATAAAGGAGACTGAAAGGTTTTGTGGGGGTTGTTCAAGAGGGACACTGCAGGGGATTGCTAGGGAGTAAGGAGTTTCTAGAAAAGCTATTAATGTCATGGACAGAGAGGCAACAGTCTGGTAGGGGCCTCAAGGAGAGTTCAGGCCCTAGTCCGAGAGACTGACAGCATGGCAGGGTCTCTGGAGAGAGGCATCAGAGCCCATGGGATAAAGGCGGGGTCTTGTTTTCATATCTGAGGATGGAGTAAGTTCCAGAGCATACACCTATAGTCAGGTTCTCTGATTCCCAGGCAGGAGGCAGGGAAGGGAGTGGGGAGCAGCTTGTGGCATCAAGTCATTAACTGCTCAAGTGAGAAATCCTGGCCTGCCCCAGAGTGTTTTTTAGCTAGGAACTCACAGTGTCTCAGTAGGGTGCCTGTCTGTATCTGTAAGAGGAGATTGCTACAGATAATGGCCTGAGGCTGGATTCTAGCATGGCATTCTGTAGAAACTTTGTGAGTTTGGTAAAAAGGGAAGCTCAACTCTGGATTTTAGATTTGAGGCTGTAGGGTTACAAGGTGGATATGCCCAGTAGATGGTTAGAGGGAAAGGAGAGTGAGAGACAAGTTGAGATCTCATTTGTGGCGAAATGGGTTGGAGTCTAGTGTATGGGGAGAAGGGTTTATCCTCTGATGAGGAGGCTGGAGCTTTCCTTGGAACCAGAGTGCAGAGGTCTGACAGATCTGCCTGATGCTGGAAAGGACAAAAGAGTCCTCTGTGCTAGCTGAAAGTGAAGAAGGAGAAGGTAGCATGTGGCGCCTCGGTAAGAGTGTCAGTGAGGTTGAAGAAGACCAGCCATTGAGCACAGACCTTGGGGGGTGGGTTCTCATCATGTGTAAACACAGTTCTCCAGGGTATCCCCCAGCAAGCTGAGCCGAGGGCAGTGGGGCTGCAGGGGCTGCCATCCAAGTATGTGGAACAAGGAGTGAACCAGCTGAAGGTGTCAGTGATGCCCGTGCTGGGGCACAGGCTGTGGGAACATGAAACTGAGTGGTCTTGGCTGTGCCGGGAAGGAAGGAAGTAGTTTAATTGACCACTGCCTTCCCCTTCTACAAGCACAACCCTTGGCTCATAAACATGCCTCATAAATGTTGTCTGACTTAAAGCAGTGAACACAAAGAACGGCTTTTGTAGGGACCAGAGGTGGGTGGTCAGAGGTAGTGCTGGGACCTTGGGTGGAATGGACAATAGTTTTATATCTGTTTTGGACATGGAGAAGTTGAGTCGTATGTCAGAAAGAACACTGCATTTCAAAGTTAACAGAAAGGTGGCAGGGGACAAAGTGAGCTAGTGGTCAAAATCTCCGTAGAGTCAGTCCTGTTAGCATGCTGGCGTGTGGATGGCGTGGGTGGAAGTGAGCTTCAGAGTGGGGGGGTGATTTCACAGCACATCTAGAGAGGACCTTAGAGCCTTAAACGGCTACTGACCCCACATGTAGACCCAGTGGTCGGTGTAGAAAATGAACACCGGGAAGAAGAAGAGGATGCCTGAAGGGAAAGCGATGTTGAGGGAGAACAGGAGGAAGATGGCCGTGAAGAGGTTGAGAGTCTGAGAGGCTGTGAGAACCCTGAGGTTTCTTCCATAGGGAACAAAAAGGCTGGCGCAGTGTTGACAGCACAGGAGGTCTGTGTGGGAATCCCTGGGGCTGGCAGGAGGCTGGTGAGCTTCTGAGGCCTTCAAGTCTACAGTTAGCAAAGGGCCCTGAGCCATTGTCACAGGTGTGCTATGTGGTCAACACATTTGCTCCTCATGTTGAATGATCCTCATTTTCTAAAAGCTGAAGCTTGGAAAAGTTGCTTATTTGTGTAGGTCACATGGCTTCATGATCCTAGAGCCATGCTAATTTCCTTCATGCTCCTTCCCTGGCTTTATGGTCCTATTCCGAGATACGGTCATCCTCTCGATGTTTATTGTTGGCAAGCCCGAGGGTGCCATAGAGATAGATAGCTCTCTCGCACCCTTGGTGGCAGGCAGGGTGCTGTGGTGAGGTGAAGAGAGTGGATGCCTCCTCTCCAGGGAAACAGGAAATCACTGACTATATCATTGTTGTCAGGACGGCTGGGAGATTTTACCGAAAGGGTAGTCCTGTTCTATATACTAAATAGCCTTTGGCTGAATTTTTTTTCTGGTTGAAAATTCCTAGAATGATTTTAGTTTTATTATTTTTATTTATTTTTTTGAGAAAGGTTCTCACTTTGTAGTTCTGGCTGTCCTGGAACTCACTATATAGGCCAAGTTGGCCTCAAACTCTCCAAAGTCTGCCTTCCTCTGCCTGTGAGTGCTGGGATTAGAGGCTTGCTCTTTGGAATTTTTTGGTAGTGGGATTGTTTGCACCTGCGAATAGCTCATGTGCTGCTTAATTAATGAGCTCATTAACGAAATCCTTTCTGTTGTCACAGGTCCAGTGCTTTTATCTCTCTTCATTTTACAGGTTGAATATAAGCTGGGATTCCAAGTAGACAATTTTGTGGCTATGGGCATGCCCCAGGTCAATATTTCTGCTCAAGGGGAAGTCCCACGCACTTTATCAGGTGAGCCAGTGAAGACAGACTTAGCATACTGCTTTCAGCTGTCTCCTCATAGCCCTACAGGGACGGTTTACTGAGTGCCTGTCTTTGAAAAGTACTTTTAATGAATCCTGTTATGTCTTTGTAGAACTGTCTTTGCTTAGCTCCTCCTTGGCTCCTTTTCCGTGTTGCTGGCATCTCCATTTGAGTCCCTGCCTCTGTTCTTACTCCCTTTGGTTTAAGTCCTATCTGATACCATTGGCTTAGGGTGGCCATTGTACATTTGCATCTGACCACAGGGCATCAAGTCCTTCAGTGCCTCCTGCTCCAGTCAGCCAGCTCATTGCAGACTTCTCAGCTTTTCCTGCCCATTAATACCTGCCCCTGGCCACTGCCCATGTTCCAGCACCCCAAGAATCCAGGCTGTGTTCAGTTCTTATACCCAGGCCTTTGCACACGCCCCAGCATTGCAGCAGTTCCAGTTTGTGTATAATTTTTACACTCAGGCCTTTGTACCTGCTGGTCTCAATTTGGAACCATCTTTCCCTTATTTCTGCTTGGAATTCCCATCTACCCATTCTATAAGATGCAAAGTCTACACCATCCTTTTCTTGTTCCACTGCCAGTTGTTAACTCCTCTGTGTTTCCTGCCCATACCAACTTGCATGTGACTGTTAATAAACTTATTACAGTATCTGGTGATTCCTTGCACAGCAGTTGGTATGCAATAGGCGCTCAGTATGTGTCTGACTGAATGGACTGAATGTTTTATTTCTACCACTGTCACAGCGTATAAGCAGACCCTTTGAAAGATGTCCTGGGTGGTTTTTGGTTGCTGTCATAAATACCACTTGGGGAGGAAAGGGTTGATTTCAGCTTTCTAGAGTCCATTCTCGAGGGAAGTCAAGGCAGGAACTCAAAGCAACAACCTGGAGGAGGAACTGAAGCAGAGATCATGGAGGAGTGTTGTTTGCTGGCTTGCTCTCCATGACTTACTCAGTTTGCTTTCTTATACGACCCAGGACCACCTGCCCATGGCTGGCATGTCCTACGGTGCTGGGCCTTCCCATGTCAATCATTAATTAAGAAAATGCCCCACAGCCGAGCCTGGCCAATCTGATGGAGGCAGTTCCTCAGTTGGAGGTTCCAGTCTCAGGGACTCTAGTTTGTATCAAGCTGATGAAAACTGAGCAACACAGAAAGGCTCTGGTACCTGGGAGATTTTAAGATGGATTGTTGTTGTTATTGTTGTTATTACTTTAAAGAAAGCATAAGTAGAGCTTTCCCTGGCAGTGTTAGTCACTTACTGAATTCACTTATTTATTCCCTCATTCTTAGTGGCACATGTTCATCTAGGCTTTAAGACAGTGCTGGAATGCGGGTTCATTTTTGTTGGTCAGCAAGGATGTTCAGAAATGCCTAAATCTCTGATCCACTCATATAGATGGTGAAATAATATTTTCTCAAGTTGTAAGAAAGGAATCTTAAGCTGAAAGATAAAAAAGTTACTAAAATCTACTTTTTCATCCTTAATGTCACTAGAAATACTTTTTAAAGCTAATCCCATTTAGAAGGGCAGTGGTTTTAATTCATATCAAGAATTTGTCAGTTTCATTTATAGGTTTATTATAATTTCATATATAGGTTTATTATAATTTCATATATAGGTTTATTATAATTTACCCCAGTAACAATGTCTTTATTTCCTAGGGGTACTTATTGGATAAGACAATTTTTAAATGTGATTACT
Organism: Peromyscus aztecus; assembly: GCA_902168405.1. Taxonomy (NCBI): domain Eukaryota; kingdom Metazoa; phylum Chordata; class Mammalia; order Rodentia; family Cricetidae; genus Peromyscus; species Peromyscus aztecus. Next base: position 16,991 of record CABHPQ010169991.1, read on the forward strand.
AAATACACATACCCATTTTCCACAGAGAGTACTTCCAAACATGCTCTTACTATGTCATTGAGGTGTGCTAATGTATATATTTGCACATCTGTATGTCATAGCTCTAAGTTTAATAGGAACTCTCGGGCCACCCAGTTCAGTGTGACTTTGGTTTCCCCCCCATTTTGTTAACCAGACAGCAGGAAAGGGTGCCCCTGCTCTAGGACTATGGTGATGACATGTTTTATTTGGGGCATCTCATGTCTACCCTGCAGACAGCAATGCATGTGCTACCTTCTTGATAGTTACATCCTCCAAATGCTAGGAGCAATATATAATTGCACTTGGTACTGCATAGTCTTTCCTTTTACTGTGTGATTTTGTTACTGTTGCTGGTGAGACTGGTAAGGTCAGCAGGGTTTGCCCTATGATTCTGTAGCATCAGTATATTGGAAAGCAGAACGCATAAGACAAACTAGCATGTTCAAAACCACAGGCAAGGCTTGAAAGTGATTGTCACTCATCTAAGCCTGCTTTCCTCCTCAGCACTCTTCTGTGTCTACAGTGAGGGAAATAGAAATGTCCAGAGCTGTGGTGATTCGGTCTCGGAAAACTTCTGTCTGGTCCACTTATTTAAATGTATTCGATTGTTTTATTTGAGAACAGAAATAAAACGTTGGATGGTACTGTTGGGGCATTGATCCTGATGTTTAGCACACTAAAATATTTTCTCTTACTTCTTTTAAACAGTGTTCCGGGTCGAGCTTTCCTGTACCGGCAAAGTAGACTCTGAAGTTATGATACTAATGCAGCTCAACCTGACAGTAAATTCTTCAAAAAATTTTACAGTTTTAAATTTTAAACGAAGGAAAATGTGCTACAAAAGTAAGGAATTTGTTTAACAAAATGTGTTTCACGTAAATAAGAGGTCCACAGAAGATTGTGTTGTTTGTTTACAGACTTGATTGTGGCCAGGTCTCTATTACGGTTGTGAGACAAAGAAAGTGCACCAGCAGATGAGATTCTGGGTAGCCCCAGAGAGTGTGCAGCCAGGACCTCCTCAGCCTCACTCAGCCTGTGGTTCTCAGCTCTGGAGAACTGCTTGAGTATTTCCATTAGGAGTATGAAGTGGAGCCTGTGTGGCCGAGAAGTAGAGAAGGAAGCTAAACCCCACAAGGGCCACTGAGCAGCTGGGAGCTAAGCATTTGCTCAGTGAACGTGGCTTCTGCAGGAGCTTCACTTTGGGGGGTTACATGGGCCTGGGTTGGAACCGCATCTCTGCTCTTCTCAGGATGGGGGGTAAGGTATTGCACCTCTGTGAGGCTCAGGGTCTCATCTGTAAAATGTGCATGGTGCTGTTTCAGAGAGGGTTTAAAGGCTAATTAAATCTAGCCTAGAATTAGGATGTCACATGTGGGTACTTAATAATTATTAGCTGTTTGGGTTTTGGATTATATTGTCTGTTGCTCAGGAAATCACCACAAATACTAGTGAGTTCTAGCACACCAAGGCTGATTTTTGAAATTTTAAGAATTCTTAAAGGTTATCTAATCTCCGTGTAGCACAGAGATTAAGGTTCTGAATTTACAAATAGGTAGAACTGTTTACTGTTTAAGGTAGAAACAAAACAAAGCATAAACTCAATGGATACTTTTCCATGGTCTGTAAGCTTTACATGCACTAAACCCATGTAGCCTTACATTAGCCTCAGGCGGTATGTTTTCAGAACATCTGAGTAACCTGGCCAAGCTCAGACAAATGCTGCAGCTGAGAGGCAAACCTGTGTCCTTGGCTTCTTTATGAAACTGTCCATTTACAGATTTCCCAGTTGAAATTAGTGCTGGGTGTTATCTAGACACTCAGGGTCAGCAAGTGAATTACAGTGGCAGAGGTCAGGATACATACCAACAAAGAAGCTATACTGCATTGAAAAGAGACGTTTTTAAAATAGCAAATTAGCACCCTTAGTTTTAGGGCACTTTTAGTTCTATGAGTTATATACCTACGTTGATGTAAATAAGTTTAAAGCCTGAGGGGACTCTAGAGGCTCTATTCCCCATCTTATCTTTATGTGATTGGCATGAGGACACTGGGCCTTGAAGAGGCCACCTAGACTTGTATAACTAGTCAGTGAGAATGGATGGATGGAGGATGGATGGATGGATACTAGTGTTGGACCCAGGGTGTGCTAGTAGAGTGCTTTACCACTGAGCTGTGTCCCAAACTCTACTTTAGCATTTTTATTTGAGACAAGGTCTTGCTAAGTTACCCAAGCTGGCCTTGAACTCACTATGTAACCAAGTCAACTTGTGATTCTCCTGCCTCAGCCTCCTTGGCAGCTGAGGTTAAGGTCACCACCATGCCTGACTTCTGAAAACTGTTCCGTTTTAGATTTAATATATACCACCTTCTTAATTTGGTGTGCATAATTTGTCCACTTAGTTGAGCTAGTTTTTTTTTTTTTTTTTTTTTTTTTCGTGACTCTTAACTTTAATATGTGATCCTATTGTATTTATCTGGTTTCCTAGCCTGTGGCACTTAAACATCTACACTGGCAAGCACACCTGTGCTGTGTGGAATGCTAAGAGCTGTAACTCCCTAGAAGTTTATCTTATTGGTGAGAATTAAGGGTCAGGAAGTTTTCATCCTCTAGAATTCTAGAGCTTTTCCATTGAGCTGGTTGTGCCGTGAGTTTCCATGATGACAGTATAAGTTTGTGGGTTTCTCTACACTCTTGACCACAGAAACCTGTTTCATTGGGAATCTGTAAGTAACTGGCACAGGCTGTTTCTTTATTGGTGATTGCACTGATGGTTATTGGAATGGCACAGTAGTTTTCATTATCGTATAAGGAAACACCTTGTGACTTAGTTCAATGTTCAGAAGATGTGTTAGTATATAAGGATTCTTATGGAAAACAATTTCTGAAGTATTTTTTTATTTCTTTTAATCTAGAACTTGAAGAAGTAAAAACTTCCGCCTTGGACAGAAACACTAGCAGAACTATTTGTAAGTGTCACTCTGTCACCTTTCCCACCCTGAGTGAAGCGGTGTCTGAGTGCATGTGAGCACGATTGCATGAAGCCTGAAGCCCGCCCAGTGCTGATTGTAGTTTGCTGTTTATTTCGCTGGTGGTTTGGAGATTGATACATAGATCAAATGAAGCTGTTAGGATATTGAAGACTGTGAGAATTCAAACTTGTGTATCTTTTACAGCGCTAACTAATGCATACCTTCTGGGAACAATAATTTATAGTGTGCTTTTTCTCAGGTAGGCCCAATAAAGGAAGGAATATTAAAATATATATATATATAAGACCGCCATTAGCAGGGTGTTAGAGAATCTGACTCACAGCCTGGGCCCAACCCTTAGCTAATTTCATCTAGGTGAAAGTGCAGATTTATGTTATTTATATTTTATTTTGAGAGAGAGAGAGAGGACTTAGTTGTAAAGTGCTTGCTATGCAAGCGTGAAGACGGCTCATTGAAGATTCCTAACACCCATGTAAAAGCCGTGTGCTGCGGTATGCTCCTGAAACATCAGCACTGTGTGGCATGGGATGGTGAGAGGTGGTAGAGGGGCAGAGACAGGCAGATCTTCAGAGCTCCAGGTTCAGTGAGAGATCCTGTCTCAAAAAGTAAGGGAAGAAATGATAGAAGAGGATGCTGTATGTCAAATTCTGGTCTCTATACATATGCACACACATATAAACACCTGCCTATAACACACATACACCCACCAAGAGAAAGAGACACAGTGACAGAGACATAACACACACAGTGGGAGGGATGGGACAGACATACAGACCAACACTCACTAGTTCAGGCTGGCCTGGAGCTTTGTATGTTGTTGAGGGTGACCTTGAGTTTCTGATTCTCATTTCTCTACCTCTGGAGTGCTGTAGCTAGAGTTTTTCTCTCCGGGTCCCACCAAGCCCCTGCAGTCCTGCAGCCCACTTATAAAATAAACACACAGACACTTACATTATTTAAACTTCAGCCATTAGCTCAGGCCTACCATTGTCTAGCTCTTACTCTTATACTCAGCCCATTTATGTTAATCTGTATGTCACCACATGTTCCGTGGCTTTACCTGCTGCCTTTACATGATGTTCCCTGGATGGCAGACTGGCATCCCTTCTAGACTTCCACCTCCCAGCCTCTCCTCTCTGTTTGTCCTGCCTATCCTATACTTCCTGCCTGGCTACTGTACTATCAGTGTTTTATTTATCAATCAGTCATAGCAACATAGTGCTGGGAATTAAACCCAGGGTTTCATACATGCTAGGCAAGCACTCTACTGACCTACTCTCCCAGCCAAAGTTTATATTATTTAAGCACACAGAGAAGAAATTTTGCTAAGCCAAATAAATTTGTTTGTTTACTCCTGCTATTGATAATACTTAGGCACTGTTAACAGGCTTCTTTTTTTCTCTTATGAACACATTATTGAGTTCTTCTTTCCCTGAGATAACATTAGCACCAGATGATCTTTATAGAAATAGACAAGATTTTCAGGGAAAGTTGCAAGTATGTGGAAGTTCAGAGTATGCACTGGTGGGCATTCACGTCTTAAGTAATGATCACATCTACCATGTTCTTCTGTGCATCATTACTTCCAGTTTGATGGGTTGGGGGGAGTTAAAAAGTGTTTTAAAGCACATCCCAAACATCACATTATTTACTCGTAAATATTTCACTGTAATAAAAAACCCCTAGTTACCCAACACACACTCATTTTGATTTATCACATTTAGCAAAATAGAAATTCCTTAGTAACTTCTCCTAATGTGTTCAAATTTACCTAAATGTGCCTAAACCATCTTTCTATAGTTTCCTTCTTCAGGATCTAAATGAAGTCTATACACAGTGGTCAATATATATTTTATGTTCACCAGAAACACCCCTTCTTTATTAATTGATCAAATTGTGTTTTGTTTTGTTTTTTTGTCCTATAGAATTTGTCATGTGTACATCTTTCTTGTGTTATTTAGCCTGCTTTTAACTCTTCCTTATAATTGGTAGCATGTTCTAGGGGAGATGGAGCAGGCTCGGGCAGTGACAGCAGCACAGTGTGGCGGGCTGAGAGATCTGGAGTGCACAAGGGAGGGCGTGTAACCCCCTCTGAAGGAGAGAGGCAGCAGCTGTCTGAGGAAAGTGCCTGGGGCCCTCAGGGCAGCTGGGTTCTGACAGCTAACATTAGAGTGAGGAGCAGGAGCAGTTACATGTGCTGACAGAGTGCATGTGGACAGTCTGCCCAGTGGACTGCTCTGCCCTGGCCACTGCTTGGGTCACATTGTCCGCACAGGCCTTAGGTCTTTTCTGCTCTTCCCAAGACTTCACAACTCTCCCTGGCATGCAGAAGCTCTTGAGAGTCTTGTCTTCACTTGGGCCACAGCTAGCCATCCCACTCGATTTATTGTTTGGTTGTTGGTCTTTGAGCAGAGTCTTACTATGTAGCGCAGGCTAGCCTCAAGCTCAGAATCCTGCCCAGCCTTCCTCCCAGTGCTAGGATTACAAGCTTGGGTCACCACGTCCAGCCTGGAGTTTGAATTTTTTTATTTTTTATTTTTTATTTATTTATTTTTTTCAAGACAGGGTTTCTCTGTATAATAGCCCTGGTTGTCTTGGAATTTGCTTTGTAGACCAGGCTGGCCTTGAATCACAGAGATCATCCTGTCTCTGCCTCCTGAGTGCTGGGATTAAAGGCATGCACCATCACTGCCTGAATTTTTTTTTTTTTTTTTGCGAGTTTGAATTTTTGACACAACCTTGTTCCCCTTTTACTATTTTAAAAAAATGATATTTTTAGATTTTTTTTAGGAATTTCACATATGTATACAATGCATATTGATCATATTCACCACCACCCCATTCCTATTGGGTTTCCCTTGTACACAAACCCCTGCCCCTCCTTTTAAGAACTGTAACTTTTAATTTTTTGTCCTGACCTATCCTATGCTTCTGTATCTTTCTTTTTAACTGTGTGTGTACATGTGCATGCGCGTAGCACCTTACAGAAGTAGAGAAGAATTTAGGGGGTTGGTTCTCTATCTTGTTTGAGTCAGGGTCTCTCTTGTTTCTGGCATACAATATACTCTAGCTGGCCCATAAACTTCTGGGCGATTCTCGTGTCCCCACCTTCCACCTTGCTGTGGGAGTGCTGAATCACAAGTGCACACCACCACATCTGGCCTTTGTGTGGGTTCCAAGTTTAGATGGCCAGGCTTGTGCAGCAAGTTCTTAACTCACTTAGCTGTTCCCATCACCCAGTGCTCGTCTGTGTTTTAATCTGACATCCCTACAGCATAATTTCAAACGTAACTTGTATACAAGGGAAAAAACAGCCAAGAATTCTCAACCTTCTCCAACCTGTTTCTTTTATATCTTGGTCAAAGTAGCACCAAGTGATTCCTTAAGCCAAAGCTTTGCTTCCTTTTCCTTTGAGCCCTGTAAGGTTTGTGACTCTGCTTCACATCTACTCCCTCCTCGCCTTCCCCAACTCTCCCAGCAAAGCCACTGCAGCCTCTTTCTTGGACGGCCCTTTAAGTTCTGACCGGTTCCAGCTTCTGCTCTTGCTCCCCCTGCAGCTGCTTCTCCCAGGGTGCCGCTGTCAGCAGGCCACTCTGCTGTGCTTGATGCATACCTTGCAGTGACCACTCGCTCGTCTCACTCGGGATAAACTCCACATTTCTTGGGTACTTTTAAAATAGGACCATGATGTGAATACACGGTTGAAACATCTGCAGCTCTGTCTCATCAGTTTTGCTCACAATGTGTATACTTCCGCCTCCATGAGCCCCTTCACAGTTTGCCTTCTGCTGTCCTCTGATCAGCTGTGGAGGGAGGAGGGGGGCAGGGGAGAGGGAGAGTGAGAGAGAGGGAGAGAGAGAGAGAGAGAGAGAGAGAGAGAGAGAGAGAGAGAGAGAGTTAGTTGTGTGTGGTATATTCTTTTGTGCGTTGAATTCAATTTCCTATTCCTAAGGTGTTTCTTGTCTTAGAATAACATTAGCTGGGTATAATCATATTTAATCAATAGAACCTTTTTAAAAAAATCAAAGAAGCAAAATATTGCTTATTGATCAAAAGAACTGTGCTGTCTGGCCAGCAGGGTGTCTGTTAGCTGTATGTAGCCTCGAAACTGTAAATTCATTAACATGATATAAAATAGGCTATGGCAAAGTTACTCTGGTTGTTTTCCATGCCATATAGCCAAGGCGGCAAGTGGCTCCTGTGCTGGGTGCTATGTTCCGTTTCTCTGTTTCTGTAAATGTGCCGCAGAACATTGCTTCACTGCAGAGCATTCTGTGGGACAGCTCTGCTGTATGTCTTATGGACTGGGGGGTTTTGTATATACCACTTGTGTGGACTCTGGTTCTTAGTAACCAGAACTTTTATTTAAAGTTTTCATAAGACTCTAACAAAAACACCAAAATTTGTGTGAGCACCACGCTGAGGGTATCTGCTTTTATCAAAGAATAAGTGTGATGAAATGCAGGTCTTTTTGTGAGGAACAGGGGCTGCTCACTGTGTTAGGACAGAGCACGCCATCAGCTTTGTTGAAAAAGCCTAATGTGCTTTTCATTTTTGTTTCAGATGATCCTGTACATGCAGCTCCAACCACTTCCACGCGTGTGTTTTATATCAGTGTAGGGGTTTGCTGTGCAGTAATATTTCTTGTAGCAATAATATTAGCCGTTTTGCACCTTCATAGTATGAAAAGGATTGAACTGGATGACAGGTATTGTACATGTTTTGGGAAAGGAAAAAAATAAAGTCAGTTGCTTACATATGCATGAGTGCTCCCAGCCCCCATCCATGCACACTGATGCAGGGGAGGAGGGAGGATGACCCAGCCGCAGCCAAAGAGGAAATAAGATGCCTTGGTTACTGTCTTTATGTTTGTCTTTTTATCTTTTAAATTTTGTGGAGTTATAACCTGGGGAGAAGTAGAGGTCAAATGTTTTACATCTCCATTATCCTAATTCACCTCCAGACTCCAGTTGCCTTTTGAAACTGCTCCTTTCCTTCCTTCTAGATCCCCCAACCCCCTCCCTCTGTACTTCCCTCCCACCTGCCTTCCCTCCCCACCCCCCATTTCAGTATCTGCTGTGCTTTAAAGTTTCCTGGATGATCCTAATGTTTAGCAAAGTAGAGATACCCTGAATAGATAATCACACTAAGTGTTGGGATTACAAAGATTAATGATACACTTCATGGTATCAAGGTTCTTTGATGTTAGCCCATAATTACAGTATAGAATTGATGATTGTGATATGTATAATGTAGTGTGGGAATGCAGAAGGTGCCTGCCTAACCTGGGTGAGTCAGAGATGACACTGTAGCAGAATGCAATGAGAGGTAAAGATGGAATGGTAGATGTGTGCTCACAACCCACAATCCTTAGTGACTCCTACACACCAACTAAAGACATTCTCAGCATTGTATTTGACTTTGAACTTTGAACCCTTTCTACTTCTCTTACTGAATCCTTAGTTGTGCTTTGTTGGGTGATTCCTTACCCCTTACTCTGCGCCCTGCACCTTGCCCTTCAGAGCTTTTGTTCATACTGGAGCCATGGGGATTTTCCACCAATCCAAACCCATAATTCCTACTCCAGATCCATCACCATCTTTCCCACAACAAGAGTGTAAGCTTTTTCCAGGCAGAGAATAGTGTCTTCTCTCCCTAAACGCCCAGTCCTAACACTGTATGGTAGAGCTGTGTGGTAAACATTCCTCCGGAAAGGTCGGGGAGCAGGTTGGAGTCAATACTCCTAAGCACTTCGTCTACATTGTGTTCCTTCCCTTCCTTGAGTAGGGAAAGAAGAGAAGCGATGGGAATGCAGTGGGGCGTGTGCAGGTGCTCTAGTTGGCTTCTCTGTTGCCATGGTAAAACAGTGACCAAAAACAACTTAGAGGAGGAAAGGCTTTATTTCATTTTACACTTTCAAGTCACAGTCTGTCACTAAGGGAAATCAAGGCAGGAACCTGGGGCAGAAACTGGAGGATGGATGGTAACTGCCTTGCTTTCTCACTCCTGTCCACTTAACTTTCTTATACATCCCAGGCCCACTTGCCTGGGGTGATGCTCACAGTAGGCTGGACCCTCTCACCATCCATCATTAGTTTCCTCATCTACATAGCCACAGGCCCATCTGATTGGGTAATTCTCAGTTGAGACTCCTTCATATGATACTAGGCTGTGTCAGGTTGACAGCTAGCTAACTAGATTATGGATGCTGTGTTTCAGAATGTTTGGTGTACACTGTGATAATTGAGTTCATTGATTTAACAGAGGATGAACTGTCATTTGGAAGCAGTTGAGATAAAAATGTTAAACATTTTGTATACAGTTTTGAGAGTTGATATAAGTGACAGGAGTCACTGAAGAGCAGGATAGTCATAAGCCATATTTTATAGTTTTTGTGTGTGTGTATATATATATATATATACACTATACACACACACACACACACACACACACACACACACATACATATATATGGCAGTGTCTCATAGAACACGGGCTGGTCTTGGTCTTGAACTCTTGATCTTCCTGCCTCCACTTCCTAACAGGCACATATCTGTCCTGATACCCATAGACTTGCATTCCTTGACTACGGGCATGTGTGTTAAGGCCACAAATTCACACAAGCCTACGTTGTCTGTAACTTTTAGATTCCGTGAAACACATATGTCTTCCTGCTAAGTAAGTCGTCACTACACACGAGCAGGAACTTCAGACTCTCTAGGTTTCTAGATCCGGTCTGAATAAAAGCAGTTTATATTATTACTTATTTTCAGGGCACAGCTTGGTAGTTAAGAGCTCGCCTCTGGGGCCAGGCCATCTGTATCCGAAGTCCAGCTCTTCTATTACTAGCCTGTCAGCCTCCTCCCCTTGTAAAGCAGAGGTTGTGGGGTTTAAAGAAGTGACACGAGAGGGTAGGAGGTCTCAGCCCTACATACCCAAGTGCTGCCGGGAGATTTCATTCTCAGAAAGGTGCAGCGTGCTGGTCACGGCTTCATTATGTATTCCCCTCTCCCCTGCAGTTAGACACACCAGGCAAGCTAATGCTGGTGACCAGGTTGCTATGCAGTGCTTTGACAGCACGGGAGAGACACCTGCTGCTCCTCTCTGCATAGAGTCCTCTTGCTAATTGTGTAGTCAAGACCCAGAAACAGACTTAAAGACAGCGACTTCTGGGGTTGTACCATTACGACGAGTGCAGAGCAGGAAGTCTGCATTCTGATCGTTTCCGTATTGTAGTTATATGAAATGCTTGCTGTGTGCCAGGCTCTGTTCCCTGGGAGGCTTGATGGAACCTGTGCTGCTGTGAACTCTGGGGGTGTTAGAGAGCCCATTTATTGTGAGCACCCAGAAGCCAGCGTCCTATTTCTTTAGAGGCAGAGAGTATAGCTACCCTGAGGTATGTTCTCATCAGGGACACATGGAGTCCATCATGTGCCTTTCCCTCTCCTAACACAGCAAACTGATCTGTAGTCTGTTACACCAGGTGAGTCTGTCCTAAAGGGGCAGAAGAGTGTCTGTCTCCCCCAGAGAGATGGGTCTGCAACTGCCCTCTTGGTGGCCTCCCTGTTAGTAACTGGGAAATCAGTTCTTTGCGTCTGAGATGCTTGGATGTGTTATTTGGCAGTATTTTCATTTTCCTTTTCTACTTTTCACTTTTTTCCAGCACCCCACTGCCTTCACCATTACCAGTGGCAAAGTGTTTCTGTTTTTCCTATATTTGTATTTATACTTAATGTTGTAACAGACTGGCATATGTAGTAATATACAGAGTCCTAGTGTTTCTTTTCTTCTTCTTTGAGATAGGGTTTCTCTGTGTATTTAACACACCCAGCTTAAAGTTTCTATTGCTATGATAGAACACCATGACCAAAAGAATGTGGGGAGGAAAGGGTTTATTTTAATTAGTAACTCTCAGATCACACTCAATCACAGAGGGAAGTCAGGGCAGGAACTGATGTAGAAACCATGGAGGAAAGAGCGCTGCTTACTGGCTTGCTCAGACTAAAGCTCAGGGATTGCAGCACTCACAGTGAGCCGGGCCCTCCCACGTGGTCATTCATCAGGAAAATGCTTCACAGGCTTGCCACAGGCCAGTCTGATGGGAGCATTTTCTCAGTTGACTTCCCTCTTCTGAAACAACTCTAGCTTGACAAAAAACTATCCGGGACACTCAGCAGCTCTTTTGACTGAAGAAGGAATAGAAGAGGAAAAGTCAGTTTACTGCACTAAATAATCCCATTTTCACCGTGTATCAGCAGCTCATGTCAGAAGCAAGCATTCTAATTGGTTTATGTCTTCCCACTCCGTGAGTGTGGCTTCTCTTTGACTGAGTAGTTAACTGACTGTGTTTTGGGCTCCCATAGGGGCCCATTTGGTCATACTGTGCTAGGCACTGGTGTAGGTGTTGGAGAGAGCAGGGTGAACAGGCACTTAGCTGTCCCCGTAGAGTTTGTGGTCTGCCTCGATGAGACATTCAGCAAGAAGTCCCAACTGTAACATAGGGTGGGAAACCACATAGTATTCATTGCTGTGTCTTCAGCAGCCAGAGCAGCACCTGTCACCTGATAGACACTCGGTAAATTGAATAAATGAATGACTCACTGAAAACAGAGAGTAAGAATTTAGTATTTTGAAGATCTTTGTCTACATTCTTAGCTTATTCTAAACCAGGATGCTTACTTGCTTATGAAAATCAAATTTATTTAGACTAGTCTTAAACTATTAAATGTTAGCAAATACACATTTTAATCTGTTTTCTACCACCCACGTGTGATATAGCTATGAAGGTGTGGGCTTTAATGGGTGTTCAGGGCAGGTCTCTGACTGTACCTTGCTTTTCTCATGATAGTAAGTTTTGGGATCCAAATTCTCCACCATTGCTTTGCTCATTTCTTTCTTGGGCATTTCTGACATAGATAGCCCTAAGGCTACTTGACTGCTCACAATCTTAAGCATTTTTAGGTGACCCAAGTGTGCCACCTACTGTTCAGTTGTTGAAGTTTATTCAGCCATCGGTACTGTTGCTTGCAGGGCGTATTTGTTGAGCTTTCACATGCATCATAAATTTGAGCCTCACAGAAATCTTGTGAGGTGGGTTTTCTCGCTCCACTTCTGTAGAAGAATTTCCTCATCTGCTTCCCCTTCGAGATGCAACTCTTCACCCCTGTACTGAATACTGAACCTCTAACAAATTTGACTTTTAGTGAGATTCTTGAGAAGTACCCAGCAAAAACATGTACCTTATAGGCTCTTATCATTCTAAGATTGGGGACATGATGCATAATATTCCTCGTGATAGAATAGTAATAGTTTATTACTATCACTATTATTACTATTACTATTAGTGTGTCTGAGGGCCACACAGTGTCTTCAGTGCTGTACTTACACATCTTCCATGGAACCCTTTTAGCAGTCTTGTTGGGAGTAGCTTTATGTTCCTTCCATCCCTAAAGAGTTTGAGGCTCCAGAAGGATTGAATAGTTTGCCTAAGCCGTGCAGCTGGTGGTGTTGGCAATTATGATTTAAAGGTTGATGTTCTCCATTTGCTTATGACCAACAACATATGTAAACTCACATAAATCACTACTTAATAACTTCCAGAACTCTGACCACACAATGTCCTGACAAATCTTTGTTACATTCATTGAGTTGAAAGTCCTTTCAGCAAAGTTGCTTGGAAACAAAGCTGATTGCAGGCTCACAGGAAGATGGTAATCTGAAATATGAGCATCGCCAGGGAAGGCATGCTGAGGGCATCCCATAAGACACACAGGCATTTTCAGATGGAGGATGTGCTGAGCAAAATGGCTTGTGTATACAGATGCTCTCCAAATATTTATTTGAGGACACCCCTATCTCAGTACTTTAGCCACAGTAGTGGGTAATTCTAAATTGTATTGTTAGTGCCAAAAGACTGCATGGAGCTTACAGTACTCATTGTGTGGATGTTTATGTCTATGTCTTTCACGTGTATGTTTGGGCTCTTGAAATTGATAAAATAAAATTTATGTGTAAATGTTCCAGATTATATGGCATTGATCACCAGTTTCCTTGTGATCACTAGGTTTTGAAAATACAGTGATAAGGTGCAAAGAGCAGTCAGTCCAAAGTCTGTCCATACATTGGACATTTGGAGCCTCTGCTGGCCTCAACTGCCTCTGTAGTTACGGGAGTCCTATCTGGCTATCTGGTTTTACTCTCTATGCTGAATCTCTCTATTTTACTTCCCCACGGCTACAAAACTAAAAGAAATAAGGCAGTGAGCCCAGGATGAGACCTGAGACATGGTTTACCCACTGAAAAGATGGAAGAATGTTTGGGAACCATTGATTTATAGTAATTGCAAACACCTGATTAACAAGATCTTCGCCCACCGCCTTTGGGTCTCCTCTTACTTAGGAGTATGGTGTGATGTAATGTTTCAAGTAGTAGAGATTTCTGAGTACTATAAATTCCAAGAAAGTGGGGTGAGGGGAGGTGACGAGGGGAAACGTGTATAATTAAACAATGAACCAGATAGGATACTGCTTCCCACACTCTGCGCATGGCACACTGATTTAGATTGTGACTACTTCATCTGAAGTTTGTCTGATTTGGGCTGTTACTTAAAGGAGCTTGTTTCTCCCCTTTTCTGAAAACCAGTTCAACTGAACGACATGGGCTCTTTTCTAGAGAGATGGGCCATAGTTCCCTGTCATACCCTGTGTGAGGTTCAGAATTGCTCTCTGAGGACCTCCACCTACATTTCTGAACAGTTTCACTATGATGACATGCTCGGCCATTTTGGAAGTACAAATGAAAGACTAAGTTGAGTCCTACATTGTGAAGTAGCTTTGGAGTTCAGTATGGAATGCTGGTAGAGATGCATGCATTTAGTGTCATCTCTATCAGAATTTTGAGGCAGGTTATAAAGCTACATGTATTTTATATGTATGCAAAGAAATTTCTCATTGAGGTTCACTTGTCAAATATTTCTCTCTTAAAATTATTTGCAGCATCAGCGCCAGCAGTAGTTCCCAAGGGCTATCTCAGCCATCCACCCAGACGACTCAGTATCTGAGAGCTGACACACCCAACAATGCGACTCCCATCACCAGTAAGAGTTAATTTAATTCTACAGCTGTTTGCAAAGCTTTGTATGGTAGACTCTGTCAGTTGTTCTAATGTGGTTAGTGTATTTGTGGAATTAATGCACAAGCATGTAACTTGTGCAAAAGTTGGTCTGATTTTTAGTTTTTGTTTCCTATAGCATTGAATAAAACATTTTAAAATTGGAGTAGTCTATGTAAAAATTAATTGTTAGAGCTAGCTTTGCTTTGGGGAGATTTCCATAATTAATTACATTAAAAGAGCTAATAAATCAATTCTATACAAATTGAAAATGAAGGTTTTCAGGTAGTTATATAGAATAAGCTGATATTTTCACAGGGCACATAAGGACTTGCAGTGATTGAACCCGGGGTCTCCAGCATGCCAACCATGTTCTGTGTCACAGAGCTGCCCACCAGTCCTTCACATGGACTTCTGATCTTAATACAAACTAGTTACCGTTGATGTGCATGGAATTTTAAATTTTTCCCCCCACCATGCTGGGATCAAACCCAAAGGCCCTCACACATGCTGCAGGTGCTTTACCACTGACTGACATCCCTAGCTTCTAATTTCCTTCTTTTTAATTTTTTAAAAATGTGTGTGTGTGTGTGTGTGTGTGTGTGTGTGTGTGTGTGTGTGTATGTGTGTGTATGTATGTGTGTGATGTGTATATGTGCGTGTGCGTGCAGGCATGTGCACATGAGTGCCAGTGGAAACTACCTGATTTAGGTGATGGGAATTGAGCTTGGGTCCTTTGGAAGAGCATTGAGAGCTCTAAACTACTGAGCCATCTCTCTAACTTTAATTTCCTTCTTCTTTTTTTTTTTTAAATTTCCTTCTTATTAATAGAATTTTGATTAATGTTTTCACTTAACTGGTTTTTAGCTCCGGCTAGCCTGGAACTCTAGCACTTAGCTTAGATTGGCCCATTTTTATTTTCATGCTCTTCATTGTTAGGTATTTTGGGGAAAGTAGTTTTTTTTTTATTTTAATTTTTTTAGGGGAGGGTTTCGAGATAGTTTCTCTGTGTAGCCCTGATTATCCTGGAACTCACTCTGTAGACCAGGCTGGCCTCAAACTCAGAGATCTACTTACCTCTGCCTTCCAAGTGCTAGGATTAAAGACATGTACCACCACTGCCTAGCTAAAGTAATTCTTCTTAAAAAAATAATTACTTGACAAATTTATTATGTCTTGTGAAATATGCATGTAATAATGTAGTCTTTGTTGGAATATAATTTAGATAGAGTAGGGAATCAGTTAACATAAAAACAAAACAAAACAAAAAAAAACCAAAACAAGATAAGGAGATAAGGAAAGGCCTAAAGAACCACAGACAAGGTCTTGACTTGGAAAGGTGGCTGATAAATTAGGATTTTGTAGGCAGTTATCTGTTTTCCTTGGGCTGGCATTTTCTTGTTAATAAAGTTAGATTAAACTGTCTTCTTCCCTATCTTACTCAGTGGTCTGTTTCTGTGAAGAGACACCACCACCAAGGCAACTCTTATAAAAGAAAACATTTAATTGGGGGCTTGCTTACAGTTTCAGACCTTCTCATCATGATTGGGAGCATGGTGCTTGGACAGCAGCTTAGAGCTACATCCTGATCTACAGGCCGAGAACCTAGGCCTGGCATGGACTTTTGAAAGCTCAAAGCCCACCTCCAGTGACACACTTCTTCCAACAAGGCCACACCTCCTAGTCCTTCTAATCTTTTCAAACAGTTCCATTCTTTGGTGACTAAGCATTCAAGTATATGAACCTATGGGGGGCATTCTTATTCAGACCACCACACTCTTATGGTCCTTCTAAACTTTCCCACCAAAAAGAATCAAATTGGTTAGGAGAAAGAGCTGATTCCAGGTCTGGGTCAGGAAATGAACAGAGTAAATCTGAGACATGTTGCTGCAGATTGAAGCTCCTGCTGACCAAGGATGTAGCCATTGAGTATCCAAGAGAATAATGACTGCAGTGGATTGGAACAAAAGATGTGTAATAATCCACAAATGTATATTGCTTTGCATAATTGATAACTAGCGCTCCATTAATACTTTATTCTGACAGCTGGCTAAATGAATTGTATTGCAGGATAAAGAGCTAGTACTGGTTGACTAGGACGAACATTTCTTTACAGAAGGCTCCCAGCTAATGAAAGTAAAAGGAATGACACAATTAGAGAATGACATTTATAGTCCTTAGCAAAATACTCTATTTAGGAAGATCATCATTGATGAAAACCCTAAGAACAAAGGGAAATGGAGGCTTTACCGTTAGCTAGTCCAAATCCTCCCTAAATCCACTGATAAAACAGCTGTACAAAAAGTGCAACAAACAGATACTTTGTACCTGTGGATGTGATGGTCCAACCCAAAATAATTAGCCTGGATGTAATCAGGGCTGTAGGAATTGCAGCGTTAATGTAATAAAGGGAGAGAGGGAGAAGATAAATGATAGCCAAGGAGCAGAGAGGCTAGTTCTACATAACTGATCTGTTTCCTTCACTCAGACTGTGGCGAGAAAGAAGGGCTGACAAGGGACTTAAGTCATTTAGAGCATCTACTGTCACTCTCAGGAGAGGAAGAAATAGAATGAGCCCTTCATGAAAATGCCACAGTAGATGTGAAAGTCATACCTGCTCAGAAAGGCACACCATTGCTTTTAATATTTACATGCCAGGTTTTGCTTATTGGGGCCTGTGGATATGACCTTACAAAATAGATACTTCAGTGACTAGATGTGCTAAAATTTTTTTCTTTTAAGAAAGGCAATGAAAGTATGTTTACATATTAAAATTTTGTCATTAACATGAAATTTACTTATTTTTGTTTTTAATTGTGGACATTACCATAAAGAACCAGATAATTAATTTATTAATAGATGCTGAAAACAAAACACTTAAAATTTTTTTAACCTTTATTTTTATTTTATATGTATGAGCGTTTTGCCTGCATGTGTGTATGTGACCGTGTGCATGAAATGCCTGCAGAGGTCAGAAGAGGGCATTGGTCCCGGGACCTAGGACCAGAGTTACAGAGAGCTGTGAGCTGTCATGTGGGTTCTGGGAATCTAACCTCTTACTCTGTAAGAGTAGCAAGTGCTCTTAAACACTGATCTTTCTCTCCACCCCCCACCAAACACTGTTTAAAAAACTCATTATAAATACATTTGTTTTATGTCTAAAATAAGAAGGCCGACATGGTAGTGCCGCACTTTTAAATCCTAGCACTCAGGAGGCAGAGGAAGCTGGATCTCTGTGAATCTGAGGCCAGCCAGCTCTACATAGTGAGTTTCAGGTCAGCCAGGGTTACATAGTGGGGCCCTGTCTAAAAGAATAGTAACAGCAAAAAAAGGAGTGGGGCGTGGTGGCACATACCTATAACCGCAGTACTTGGGAAGCTGAGGCAGATCGTGAGTTCTAAGTCAGCATGGGCTGCCTAGTGAAAGGAAGAAAAGAAAAAAGAAAGGTAAAGGGGGCAGAAAAAACCAAACTCGAAAACTGAAGACACATTGGCCAAGAATTTTCCAGGGTAACAGACTAGAACAGACCACAGGTCCACCACACTCAGAGAACTTCAGGTAGAATTAAACTTACACAAATGACTTATCGCTGGGTTCAGGCATTGCCAGAATATGTCCATTATGAAATTATAGAGCCTTCATACAGTCTTCTGGCAGCCGCTGATGCTCATTGTTATGATCCATTACTTTTTTAGAAACGAAGATGTAATTGTATCGTTCCCTCCTTTCCCTTCCTCTAACCCCGCCCACCCCCACCTTGCTTTCTTTCTATTTCCTGTCATTAAAAATGCCATTTCGGTTTCTATTGCTGACACTGGTTCTTCCTTTTATCCTAATTTTTTTTCTTGCCATGAAAACTTTAATTTATGGCTATAAATTCTACTTTTGTTGTCATTGTGTTGAGAATGGATGAAAATTGAGTGAACTTAAATTTGAACCTCAAAATGACATAAGCAGGCTAGGCTGTGGGAGTACAAACGAGTATTTTGTTAGAAATGATCTTTTTTCAAATATCTCTTCATTTGAAAAGATCTTTTGTTATATGATTATATTGAAAATCATTTGGAAGAAAAAACTAAGAGAGGGATTAAAGTCTGTAAATCAAAGTTTATATCATTTGTCTCAAAGTCATTCAAAGGGATAGTAGTCATATTTTTAGTATTTCTTATTTTAACTGTATTTTGACATTTGGGGGTAGTATTGTGGTGGATGGCAATGTTTTTCCTTAATATTTTTTTAAAATTTATTTTTATTTTATGTACATTGATGTTTGCCTGCATGTACATCTGTGAGGGTGTCAGATCCCCTGGACCTGGAGTTAAAAAGTTGTAAGCTGCCATGTGGGAATTGAACCTGGGTCCTCTGGACCCGGGTCTGCTGGAAGAGCAGACAGTTCTCTTAACCACTGAGTTCTCTTTCTTTACTCCCTTTTCTTTCTTTCTTTCTTTTTTTTTTTTTAAAGATTTATTTATTTATTATGCATACAATGTTCTGCTTGCATGTATGTCTGCAGGCCAGAAGAGGGCACCAGATCTCATTACAGATGGTTGTGGGCCACCATGTGGTTGCTGGGAATTGAACTCAGGACCTCCGGAAGAGCCGTCAGTGCTCTTAACCTCTGAGCCATCTCTCCAGCCCCATCTACTCCCTTTTCTTAACATCTTATGTGTCCTTCATAAGTAGCTTCCCTGGTTTGTGTATACGGTTGTTTGCTTTTAGATTGTTTCAGTATTCATTGCCGTGCCTTAAGTCCTGGGTTGTAAATGACTAACTGACCGCAGTGCTGTAGTAGGGTATTTATATTGCTTGGTCTGGCTTTGTTGGCTCCTCAGGTTACCCTACCCTGAGGATAGAGAAGAACGACTTGCGGAGTGTCACTCTGTTGGAGGCCAAAGCCAAGGTGAAGGACATAGCGATTTCCAGGGAGAGGATAACACTGAAAGACGTGCTTCAAGAAGGTATTTATTTTCTCTAGATTTTCATCTTGATTTTGAAGTGTGATAAAACACAGACAAGTATTTGTTATCTATAAGTGTATTTTGCATTTATTCTTATTTAAATGATCAGTACCCAGCAGGCGTATTTGAAATATTCAGATTAATTTTTTTCACTCATGGGTTGTGGGTAATCAAGTGGATGGATGGGCTTTGGGATTAGACACAGATTCCATCCCCAAGATTTGTCACCTGTGTGACCTTAGAGAAAGCCACAGCACTTTAGAATTTCTGTAGAATTGACAACATAGTGGTCTTGATCACTCTTGGACTAGTTGAGAGGTGAGGTGAAACTATGCACATGGAAGAATTAACAGAATTTGTATTTGACATATCCAGTACTCTTTCTGTCTCTTCTTGCAGGTCCTTGCTTTCTGTTTTGAGTTTTAGGGTCTTGATTAAGGAGATGGTGAAAGAGGACAGAAATTCACAATAAAATACTGTGCTGACCTTTTCACAGTGTTAGATAGCAGATACATGCTTCCTCCGCTGCAGTTCACGGTGGAATGTTTTTGGTTGTATGAATCCATTCTGTTGGCTGGGACTCCAGGAAGCTAGAAGGAACTTCAAATGCTTAAAAGTAAATGGTCCTTCATGGAAGCAGGGTTTTGTTTTTTGCTTTTGCTTTTTTTTTTTTTTTTTTTCCTGGTCTGTTTTTCAGTGTCTGTTTTCTAAGAATAACTAGTTTTCAGATCTGTCTGCAGTCTGAAGAGGGTAACCAGGCCAGACAGCATTTCCTACAGAATTAATGGTTATGTTTACAGTTTTCTGGGTCTCCAAACAGGATGGAGCAAGTAACCTCACTTGCTTATAATTTGAGGAAATTTGGAACCAGGCGTTTTCCTTGATGTTTTTGGAACTTTCGCTTTCAGAAAAGAAAGCATGGCTGGCTAATATTTTATAAAGTGGTCAGGTTCACTGGAAATCTGATAAGTAAATCAAACGATAGTTTACATGCCACTTTTCATCTGTCAGATTAGACAGAATTAAAGAGAAATATTCAGATATCCAGACAGAGTATGAGTGACTTTGTACACCGTGACCTATGGTAGGGTGGTGATCTGTGTACACATGTGCTTTTAGTGTGGGGTTCGCCCAGTTCGTTTTGCCTTTAAAGTTTGTGTTTGGGGTATGTAAAGTGGGGCTAGGTATGGGGAAGAGGATAGCAGAAGGTCTGTCCCACTCTACCTCAGAGGAGCTCCTTTGTGCAGAGGCACGAAGGGGTTGGGACAGCCCCAAGCAAAGGTTCTCTGAAACCCTCCTGCCTGCAGCATCCACGTTACCCTGTCTCTGCCTCAGTGGGACCTTCCACACGGGCACCAGTAACTTCAGCACATACAGTGACAGACTATAAAGCCCAGGGTGTATGTGGTGTCCACAGCAGAGCTTAACCATTTCAGGCATTTCTTACTCAATTATGGAAGGACGAAAGCAAAAAATAGTCTTGTGTGAAAGAATAACATGCCATTAATTTTTTTGAAGACCATCTCAGTAGAAAGCCTTTTAAATCCAGGACAGCCAGGGCTATACAGAGAAACCCTGACTCACAAAACCAAATGAAAAAGAGAAAGAAAAAAGAAAAAAAAAGATTAAAATTAAAATATTTTACTAATAAATCTGTGCGGATTTTCATATCTCTGTTTTAACCACTGCTTTGCCCCCACAGAAATGTCATAATTTCTCCCCGCTGTAAGAGCTTTTTAGGAACACACTTGACCCATAATGACCTGAGAGTCCAGTCACCTGTCTGAGACTTGGTGGTACAAGGCATGGAGTCCCTGAAGTCAGGATTTGCTTTCCTTGCCCCTTTCTTCACCAAAGTCTGCAGCAGCAGAAAGGAGAAGCCTTTCTCTCCCTTTGTCGTTGCTTTGAGGTGACAACCTGGACTGACGCCTGCCACTGTGCTGCAGCTCCCCTGACGGGTTACTAGTTTATTTAGGGAAATTAAGGAAAACATTCTCACATACTTAGTTTAGATAGATTTCTCAAAGCAGATTGTTTTGTAATTACAAATGGCTTTTAACTGCCTTGGTCCAGTTTACTCTGGAGCTAGAATAATGGCCACCATACCTGTCATGTTTAGGTCACATTGTCAGAAAGCGTTGTGATGTTGTGAAGATGATCATGTGACCTCATTAACTTATTTTTCCTTTTAGGTACTTTTGGACGTATTTTCCATGGGATTTTAGTAGATGAAAAAGATCCAAATAAAGAAAAGCAAACATTCGTAAAAACAGTCAAAGGTAGGGTTTTCTTGCATGCTGTTTCCATAATAGTTTTTGTGTAGATGACTCAAGCTAGCAAAACTTTATCTTCTGTCTCAGTGTGTGCTGGACCTCTGGAATTAGTTTATAGTAGTTGACTCACAGGCTCACTTTTGAGAATTAAGTTTTTCTCACCAAGTATAGGAAATAGTTTTCTAACTTAACTAAACATTTATTAGATATGTTTCCAACTGTAGTTAAATTATATTAAATTAACTCGTCTGTTGCTATGTCTAATTTTGGGTTTTCCCTGTTAAAAATCTCTCATACCATCCTTTATCCCATCTAAGAAAATATCGTCATTAGTCTACTTTCAACACAGACATTTATAAAGAAAACAATTAAATGTCCTTAGATCCCCAATACCTTAGTATGGGCTGTTTATCTTTCGTTCCCTCTCCATCGTGTCCTCTTACATGCTCTATAGTACCCTAGGAAATGCCTGCCTGACACAACCCCCACCGCATTACTACCCCTACCCCCACCCCTGTGGGTGAACAAGTGTATATATACATATGTGCATGTGTGCATACATGCATACGTGCAGAGACCAGGGGTCAACCTTAGATTTCTTTAATCAAGTGCTATCCACCTTTTTTCCCCTTTGTTTTTAAATTATTTTTATTTTATGTATATGAGGTTTTTTGCCTGCATGTGTGCATTTGTAACACATGGGTGCCCCAGTCCCTGAGAA
Source organism: Peromyscus aztecus (assembly GCA_902168405.1). NCBI lineage: Eukaryota > Metazoa > Chordata > Mammalia > Rodentia > Cricetidae > Peromyscus > Peromyscus aztecus. The sequence goes on from CABHPQ010169991.1 coordinate 39,064, forward strand.
ATGTGTCAGATCCCCTGGAACAGATCGTTGTGAGCCACCATTCAGGTGCCGAGAATTGAACCTGGGTCCTGTGGAAAAGCAGCCAGTACTTTTAACAACTGAGCCCTCTCTGCAGCCCATTCCACCTTGTTTTTTGGGACAGATCTCTCTGTCTGGGACCCAGGACTTTCCAGTTAGGCTAGGCAGACTGGTTAAGGGGCTCCAGGGACGCACCTGGACCTGCCACAACAGTGCTGGGTTTATCATAAGCACACGCCACCATGATGCTGGCTTTTGTACCTCACCTTCGAGCTTGTTCCCCATGCTGGAGGGCAAGTGCGTCATGGACCAAGTCTTCTCCCCAGCCCAGTGAGCACCGATTTCTGAAAAAGAAATTAAACACTTGCAGAGATTGAGGGGAGATTACTTTTGAGTAGAGGTGACAGGTTTTTTTTGAGATTTACAGAGTTAAATGATAATAAATATTTCTAAATTTACTTAAAGGCATACAATGGGAAGGATGGAGGGCTTATGTATATTATTTCTAAAAATTTGTGTTTTACTAGTCTTAACTAAAACGTCTGGAATTTATTGCCTGTAATTTAGCAAAATTACCCAGTTAAGGCTGTTGCAAATGCTTAAAACCCTCCACACTCCTCTTAGCTTTTCTGAACAAATGGTTTAACTTGCTATTTTGTTTAATTTTTGTTTACCAACTCCCCTTAGCTCCCAAAACATTGAATATTTTGTTAGATTGTAGTGGGTTTTCTGATTAGTTTTGAAGGATAGTTTACATGACTTTTTATATTTTACTCGTTATAAATAGGAGGTTTGAGTCATAAGTTTAGTAAAAGAAACTGCCTTTTGTTTTCTTACTTTTTTAAAGGAAATATTTCATTTTAATGCTGATATTTTTTAGATTTATACTCTGTGGATCATAATGAATTAACAAAATAGGTTTCCACACAGAATTGGTTTGATTTAGGGTTGAAAAGGAAATAATAGCGATAAGAAAACACAGCACGGATTCTGCAACTCTGTGATAAGCTTTCTCTTCTGTGCCAGAATTGTGGTCACTGCTTGGCCTCCCTGTAACTCCTGTGCTCTCCTGATTGGAGGGCAACAGGAGAAAGCACATGGGTCCTCAGCATCCAGTCATGGCTTGTGTGGGGCCGAGGGAATGTGCGACGGCACTTGTTTGCATAGAGTGCTGATTTTCAGTTAATGTTTTGTACTACCAACAGACTTCCCTCACAGGGTGTGTGCTTTATTTCTGGTCAAATAGGAGTTCTATGAAGAATATATTTGGGGTTTTGTGTTTTGTTTTAGAGAACACATTTTTATGGGGAAAATTGGAAATTTTTTTAAGTGTAATAATTTTATACAGAGAGCTAATGGATATCCAGTGTCACTTTCCCAAGACTGAAGTCAGATATGTCACCTGGACCCAAACCCATGAATTTAGAGCTAGTAATACAACGTGACTATTGTCACAGCATCTAGGAGGCTGAAGCAGGAGGATCAAGAGATGGAGGCCACCCTAGGCTACATAGTGAGACTTTAAGTTCAGAAAACTTAAACAGTATAGGAAGGTGCAAAATATAAGTTATCCTGTCCCAAAGGAACCAGCATAAGAGTTTATGCTCTTTCTCCAAGTCAGGGAAAAACATGCTCCTGGGTATTTTTTTTTTCCCAAGTAATTTTGTTTTTAACGATCACACAGACCTTTGCACTCTGCTTCTAAAATTTAATGTGTATTTAATTTAATGACTTCCACTGTCAGTGCATGCAGACCTATCTCTGTAGAGTACTCTAGGCAGCCCATGTGGCTCTTGATGGCTCTGCATTGGGTGATGATGCAGGCACAAATGTGTTCTCACTTGTTAATGCCGCTTCCCCCACCCACCTTCCCAAGAGTCTGCTGATGAGTCTGTCTCCATCCATTCTTGCCAAACCGGCAGACAACTGAATATTTGTCTGTCTCAGTCTGGTGGGAAATGGCCTCTCCTAGTTCACTCCTGGTGTCTTCACTTAGTGGACCTGAAAGTCATTTTATAGCTTTGTGTGGCCCCATCGGTGCTCCAGTATTTCCCTAATAGTTTGTCTGCGTCTTTATGAAGAGGGAGTGAGCCTTCTGCATGTCTCATGTGTTTTCCTAACTGCTGCTGCCTTTTCTCCTTGGCTTATGGAACCTTACTCTATTCCTGTCATCTGTGCAGGAGTTTCTGAGAAAGCTGACCTATTCAGGAAGGTTCTGTCTGCTGTCATGAAACTTTAGGCTGTATCTCTTTAGATTTACTTGTAACTTACAATGAAAATTTACTTTGGAGTAAAAGATATTTACCAGTAAAATGTTAATGTCATGAATACATTGTTATTCAAGGCAATGTCTTCTCTTTGTATAGATCAAGCTTCTGAAGTTCAGGTGACGATGATGCTCACTGAGAGCTGTAAGCTTCGAGGCCTCCATCACAGGTGAGAGCAAAGGGTGCATCTCAGCATCAAGCACAGCTCAACTCTGAGCTCTTATTTGTTTTTTAAGAATTGAAGACTTTTGCAGTAGCTTATTTTTTGTTTTTTTCTTTTTTTTCTGAGTATGAAGAAGGTAAATGCGTGCTCATTGAACACAATTTGAAAACAGTAAGGTACAAAGAACATAGAGAGCAGTGTATAAGCCACATAAATAATAAACGGACACAACCAAGCTTTCTAACATAGTCTATACATATTTATGCACCTGTCTCCCCTTAAAAAATATGACAAAGTGATGCATACATTAAAGATAATTGCAATGAAAATTTCAAATGTATAGAACATCACTGACAAAAATAGTCGACTAGTCTTGGATGCAGTAAGGTTGATGGTCTGCCGTGTTTACTGTGAGTGTGCGCATGTGCGTGTGCGTGCGTGCGTGCCCGCCCTCCCATGTGCGTGCCCGTGTCTGTGTGTGTCTTTGGTAGAGGTCTATATATCTAGAAATAGCATCTATGTATTTGTCTATAGAGATACTTTATAATAAGTTAGATATTGCAACATGTTAGTGTGTTTCCAGTATACATTTAAAAAGGATAGTGTTATCTTTAATAAAATTAATGCATTTCTTATTGTAACAAAAGAACTGTTTCTAGGTTTTCATGTTGGTACTATAAATCCCTGTCCCTATTTTAAAAGGCTACTTAGTGGTTTACTGAATGGCTGTATACCACATTTTATTTAACTCATCTCTTATATATGCTCTTAGAATCATAGTATGATTTCACAACAGGTACTCGGGGGAAGAATTCTAGATCAGGAATCAACCAGGGACAGCAGCATCAGTATCATGGCAAAGCTTTTGAGGCAGGGTTTCTATATAGCCCTGGCTGTTCTGGGACTCACTTTGTAGACCAAGCTAGAGTCAAACTTACCAAGATCTGCCTCCCAAGTGCTGGGTTTAAAGGCATGTACCATCAAGCTAAGTTGGCAAAGTTTTTTTTAAAGCACTGTGTAGAGATCTGAGAGGTGTGGTGTATGTCTATGACCTATGGGGACTATGGCAGTCCAGCCCCTCAATAGTCCCCTCCCAGGGTCTGGGAAGAATCTACAACCAGCTGATAATTAATCTTTGATGAAAAGAAATGAATCTATGTACACGAAATTCCTTAGTCCATACACTTTATTATTCTGTGTCAGTTCTCTCTCTGCAAGCTTCTATTCTGCTTTCATATTTAGCTCCTTTCTTGCCTGATTTCTCTCTATATTTATCTACTGTTCCCTATAAGTTCTATCTTAATTCTCTTGTCTTAATTCTGCCTCATCTAGGTCCTTTTCACCTCATTCTTACCCAACTAGTACTTCCCCATCTGACTCTTCCTCATCTTCCATCACGTCCACATGTTCTCTTTGGTCAAAATCCTCCTTATCCTCTCTGTTCTCCGTCTCTCCATTCTCTCCAACTCTCTCAGGAGTCCAGTTATAAACCCAAGCAATAGCAATCCTCTGGTCGAGCAAGGTCACCAGGCTTGAATTCTACGGGGTCATAAAGGTAGGTAAGAATTTCCCTCAGGCAGTGACCACTAGGCTTTCTTTTACAACCCAAAACGGGAGTGGTAAAAGAGGAGGTCAACTGAGTGCTAATGACCGGTTAGTATATGAAAAAGGGAGTCGGTGTGCTCAGTCTACATTCCGAGAAGTGGTTAGGTAACAAGTTAGGGGTCTGTAAAGTTAGTAAGGCTGTAAAATTGTGTAAAGCTATTACTTAAGGTCCACCTGACCTAGGTAGTGTCTCCTTGTGGAATTTACCTTAAATCAGGAGACTAGCATGTGGTGGTCTGGACTGTTATTTCTGTTAGTCCTTGAAAGTGGCTAAGGGAGATATCTGATTCCAGTGCTGAAAGGGGAGAAACGGATGAGCTGGTGGGAAGGAAGCCTTTCCTGGGGCTGTTCTCTAAATACCTTGAATGTGAATGTCCAGAGAGTGATCAGTCCACACTGTTAGCACTTCTTGGGAAAACTATGAAGGCACACATGATTTTCATAACAGAAGACAGCTGGTAGATAACAAGTCAAATAACACCAAAAAGCTCCTTGGAATTTGGCTTCCTCTGAAGGAATTCCTTGATCCCTTCAGGTAGTGGCTTTGCCATAACCAGCTGAATTCTTATATTTTCATGTGGCCCGTAGCAGTTCTTGTAACATTTTCCTGCGGCCTGTAGCAATGACCCAGAGTTCTTGGGGTACAGACAAGTAGATGTCTGGAGCTCAATGGCCAGCCTAGCCAAATCGATGTGCTCCAGGTCAGTGAGAAACCAAGATGGAGAACAATCAAGGAAAGCACATGATGTTGACCTCTGACCTCTATGCACATGCTTAAACATGTGCATGCATGCATACACACACCCACATGTACATGCATCACACACCAGTACTGGGTATACTTACCTTAATTTGTATGACAAATGAGAATTTCACATGTTCAAAAAATGAACCAGGACTCTACATGTTAGAAGGTCTATGGTCTTCTGGGAAAGGCAAGTGGTGTATGCAGAGAGCACCATGGATTTCCATTTCAGTAGACTTGGGCAGTTGCTTCAGCTCTGATAAAAAATATGAATACATAGAACTTTGTTCATTTCATTTTGTTTTTACTTTGGCTTTTGAGGGCCTAAAAAGATGACAGCCACATAAAAATAAGACTGGTAATGAACATGAGACAGATTTTTGGCATTGTGTTAGTAGAAAAGAAAACAAGCCAAGAGTAGAAGACAACTGTTTGGGCTGGGATTAAACACAGCATAATTCTTCGCTTCCGGTCAGCCGAGATGAAAGCAGCATTAAAGTCCAGTAAATCTCAGTAGCAGATGGAAAAGAAAAGAATGCTTTGTTTAGAGTGGGAGGTTAAAAAGGTATTTAGTTTCACGTCCCAAGACAGATGTTACATTAGTTTGTTAGATAATGTAGATATTGACTAATATAAAAGTAAGTACTCATTTTTTAAAATTTCATTGAAAAAAAAAAACAGGCTTTTGAAAAGGTTGAATGTAATATTGAGAAAAAAGTGAGAGTATTGGAAGAATTGAATCACATGACTCAAGAATGTTGCCTTTCATTGGCCAGATTCAGCCCCAAGTGCAGGAGTCCTCACTTGTAGAGGAGTACATGGACAGTCCCTTCCTTTAGTCTATATTTGCTTAAAACAAAAAGTTATATTTGTTAAACAAAATTAAAAAAAAAAAAAACCAACCAAAACCATGTTTTGTTTCCTGAGGACTTTTGGAGTATCCCTTTTGATAGTGCTGTGAGCGAGTGCTTGATGTTTCCAGCAGTGTTTCCCAGGAGTCTCGCACGCTATCTGAGGACTTACACTCCTAGCCAGTTCTCACCCAGTGAAACCTGCACCCATCAGCACAGAAGCATGGGCAGGGATAAATGTGGACAAAGCCAGGTTTTCCTCAAGAAGTTGTTTTTGGTCTACCGTAGCCCTGAGCATGCCTTGGTGAAGCAACCCCAGGAGGCACCTGCAGCATTCTCTCCTGCAGCTGTAGACTGTATGGCTTCTCAGCATCCCACCATGATGGGTTAGCAGTCCCACTACACCCCACAGAATGGAGCTGAGTGGTATTGACTTGGAACATTTGACGCTGGATGAGAGGGGAGGCTTGTAAAGGGGAGTTATATAGTTTGGTCAGAGTTGGTTGTCATCTTGTCTTGGAAGTGACATCAGGACTCCCAGTTGTAGGAATAAAATTGTTAGTGTGTGGGATTCCCTGTAGCACTTCATCTCAACACACTTTCTTTTTAAACAAATATTCCTGACTGTGTGTTTGTTCTCTTTGATTTAGTTCATTAACTGCCCATCTTGCACTCAGAACTCAGCTATACAGAATAAAAATGAAACAGTAATCTTGGATCAGTACTGTGGAATTTTTTGTGCAGACTGTGCGCTCAGCAAGAACTGTCACCTGTTTACAGTTTTCACCCTTTGAACTGGTTGTGGTCTATAATTCAGAAGGTTTGCTCTCTGTTTTAACATCTGTGAGGAAGGGTGGAGAGGCCTGACGCATTTTAAAGCATCTTTAAATTCTCTATTTTTTGTTTTTATTTTTCCACTGGAACTTGTAAGCATAAGTTTTTAACATAAATAAATACTCATAAAAATTAAAAATAATCTGATTTCATTACTTCATGTCAGAGCATCTCTAAGCCATTTCTTGTGGCTCGAAGTCCCCATTGGCTCAGGATGATGACGTTTGTTAGTGCTAAATGACACACAGCTTTAAGGTTGCAAGAGTGCTCAGCATGGGAGGCAGTTGTTCCCAGCCCCACACCCCCACTTTGTCCCTGCCTTCTCACCACACCTCCTTTACACCCACCCATCCATTCTGAGATATCTCAGGCTTTTCTCTTTGTCCTTTCCTTTAAGATGGGTGAAGTGAAGGACAGTCATGTGTTCTTGAAAACATTTTTATAAAGCTTATTACTGCTTCCAGAGTTGTTTTTTTTCCCTTTTTACTTTATGTATATGGGTGCTTTGCATCCATGTATGTCTGTGCACCACATGTGTGCAGTACCTGGGCGGGGATGGGGGGGGCAGAAGAGGGCATCAGATCCCTGAAATTGGAGTTAAAGACAGTTGTGAGCCACCATATGGGTGCTAGGAATCAAACTTGGTCCCTCTGCAAGAGCAGCCAGTGCTCTTAACCACTGATCCCAGAGAATTTTTAATGCTGGGGTTATGGAATAAAAGTTTTGATTTCATTTAGTGTATTTGTTGTGTCTGGACAAAATGCCATTAATTCTGCTAAACGATTTCAGTCTTGAGGGAAGGAACAGGGATAATCCTTTAGGGTTGAAGAATGGGCCAGCTCACCTGCCCATTCTGAAGTCAGGGTTTGCCTTGGCTGCCCTTAAGGTGAGTCATGATCTGTTGTGTGCATGGGGGTTGGTGGGAAGGTGTGTGTGTGTGTGTGTGTGTGTGTGTGTGTGTGTGTGTGCACTCTGTAGTCCTTCCTGTGTTCTCCTTTTTTCCTGGGAGGAAATGTCCAGCAGCCCAGGGAAAGCACGGGGGATGGAATCTTATAACACCTGCATTCTCTTCTTTTTGTACTTGATCTTTGTCCTTAGGTTCCCTAACCTTTCTCCCTGGCATGGCTGCCAGTGATGCAAGCAGAAGCCCTGGAGGGTCCAGTGCCTTTTAGAGACCAATGCCTCTTACAGTTCTGCTCAATGGGGACATTTTTAGGACATAAAGAAAGGCAAAGCAGACATTAACTGTAGTCTTACAAGTCAAAAACAACTCCTCTTGGTATATTTCTGCAGTTTTCCCTGGCTTTGTGATTGTCCTGTGAATGTGTGGTTTGTGTCTCAGTTTCTTTAAGCTCTTTTCATGTTTTCTTATGTTTCTTTTTGATCATTCAGCTGTAACGTGTTATTTTATTATTCTTGGGCATTCATGTTGTTGGCAACTTTTCACTATTGATAGCCCATTGACTGTTTTGTTACTGTAGCTTTTTATGTTTGATATTAATTCTTTATGAAACCATCCTTAGAAACAGAATTTACTAAGTAATAGTGCTTTTAGGTTATTGTTATGTGTGTTTCAAGTATGTATTAAAAATCGTAATGGCACAGGATGTGACACATTGAATATGTGAATGGAGTCTTGATTACTTCTGGCTTAGTAAAGAGGAGGTGATTACTTAAATAGTTACAACATTGGGGAAAATTAGTTATTTCCATAGATCAGTAGGAGTGTCATTCCACAGGAGAATGGCGTGTGTGTGTGTGTGTGTGTGTGTGCCACAAAAGGTAAAGTAGACAAGATTATTCACCCTACACTTGGTTTATTTTGCATATAAAACTGTTTGTGGTTGGTGAAATCCACATGTTATAAGTTTGAAACTAAGGCCAAGGCACTTACTCGCTCTCTCCCGCTCTTCCCCCTCTCACCCCAGATAGTGGATTTTACTTTTAAAAATTGGATTCCAAATTCTATGTGACTGCAAACATTTTACTTTTGTGACCGTTTCAATCTGTTAAAGACCTCTTTGATGACCATATTTTTATTCACAGTCTAGAATGGGCCTTTTTACTTTTAAATGTGATGATAAAATTAGTGGGATAGCAGCATGATGCACTCATGGCCAGGCCGTTTTCAGCTGTCTGCGATTATCCTTTGTGGTGGAGATTTAGCGTGGCTAAAGCGTCTTCAGAAAATCCAGTACAAAGGGATCCATTCTGTGTTAGTAATCTTTATCCTACAAAGAAAGCTCATCTATATGGAGACTGTTTACATATGGGTCGAAAAGTAGAACATTTGTAAATAAAAGTTGTAATGGATATCTTTTTAAATGTTTTGGGGATTTTATTTTGCTTTAGATTATCTTTATTACTTTTAATTTAAGATAAACCCATAAAGTTTTAGATTTCATTTGTATTTTTCTCAACTTCTTATTATTTTATAGAAACCTTCTTCCTATTACTCACGTGTGCATAGAAGAAGGAGAAAAGCCCATGGTGATACTGCCATACATGAACTGGGGGAATCTTAAATTGTTTCTACGGCAGTGCAAATTAGTAGAAGCCAATAATCCACAGGTGAGAAAATTTCCCCAAATACCGATGGTTTCTGGTGTCTTTTGAAGAAGATATTAATAACCACACACGTGTCCTAAAGATCTTCAAAGAAACTCAGAATGAACCAGGCAATATTTATAAGCTATAGATTTAGAGGAAAATAGGATGATGGCGTATGATTCCCCCTCGAGCACACTTGGCCGATGCTGTTTTGCTTTGTTGGCTGTGTGTTCATTCGTAGTCACCTCCGATGGATGCCCTGTGACAGCATCTCAGTCCTGAAGACGTGTGTCCAGAATTCATTCTAGGAATGGAAGCTATTACAGGTCTGTCTGACCATATGGTGCCTACAGTGGTGCTGAGTAGAGGCCTGGATTGTGGGAGATAATTGGGGTATCCTTAATGTGCTTGGCTGTAAGATGCCCCCATTTAAGAGTTTCTCTCTTGTCACTGCCCATGTACTCTGCTGTGAGCATCTGATCAGATTCTAGACGTTATGATAGTGGTAAGAAAGTCTGCTGCGTGTTTTGTTCTTTGCTATATCTTTTGGTTTTGTTAAGTTGATTTTAAGATTTATAATAGCATACTTATTGTAGTTAAGAAAAAGACTCAGATCTGCATTGAGTAGTTGACTTAATGTATATGATACGTTGTTTAAGCTGAAAGGATAAAGCTGTGGTTGGAACCACGTTGTTGGAGGCTTTGGCCCATGAGCATCAGTAGGGGGAGAACTTCCTTCCCCAGCCTGCAGTGCTGGTGTGCATCTAGAAGAGCATGTCAGCCGGGAGAGCTATGGACTTGTTTAGTGCAATGTCCCTCAGGGGAGAATCTGGTAAAACCTACTCCTGTGAAAGAAAAGAACAAATCATTGCTGCACACACTTGAAATGATGCTTTAGAGATTCCGTGTTCATTGAACAGGAATCACTGAGAAGCTCTTCTGTAATGCTGATTTGAGAGAGATAAGTACAAAAGATGAGGTAAGTCACAAGATAAATTCATATAGATGGCAAATCCCATTACAGAGCAGGAGCTATTGTAATAGGTGAGCCGTAGACAATGCTCCAGAGAGATCTTGGTTGAGAATAGGTTTTTAAAAACTCAGTAAGTAGGTGCAAGGAAGTGCTTTAGGGTGGGACTATGGACTCAGGTAGTCAGATCCAACCAGCTTTGTACTGTCAGCAAACTGTCATTATTTTTCTGTTATAACAGGCAATTTCCCAGCAAGATTTGGTACATATGGCAATTCAGATTGCCTGTGGGATGAGCTACCTGGCAAGAAGAGAAGTGATCCATAAAGACCTGGCTGCTAGGAACTGTGTGTAGGTGTCAAGGGCTTGCTGCTGTCACTAGATGGGTGGTGCTCCCTGAATTTGGGGCTCTGTTGGGAGTCGTTGTGGGACTCAGACTGTTTATGGGTAACCGTGGGTCTTCTGGACACCCTGATGCCTGTCATGTTCGTGTTTTTACTTCTCAGCATCGACGACACACTTCAAGTGAAAATCACAGACAATGCCCTTTCCAGAGACTTGTTTCCCATGGACTACCACTGTCTGGGGGACAATGAGAACAGACCAGTGCGATGGATGGCTCTGGAGAGCCTGGTTAACAATGAATTCTCTAGTGCCAGTGATGTGGTAAGTACTGGAACCTGGCTATCAAAATAGCATGGAGAGGAAAGCTTGCTGTTTACAATGTTCTGCCATTTTGTCCTTTTAAAAATCTTGTTACTGTTCCTTGAAATTTTCATCCAGAGAGCATGTGTAGTTAGCTCCCTTTTGTCCCCCTTAAAACAGAGAAACTGGCTCAGATCCTGGGCTGGTGCTGTGTTCTCCCTGTCCACAGAAGCTGACACCATGGCGGGTACTGGTGACCAAGTGTTAGAGTAGGCACTGAGGCTCAGAGGCCAACAGCAGCTCATTAGCTCCCTGGACAAGTCTCGGATGACCAAGGGGCTGCTAAAGCACAGAGTGCATTGCTTTCTGCAGATGGTCTCTTCTCAGTTGAACAGCACTCGAGAGGCAGGCTACCTCTCTGTGAGTTCGAGGCCAATCTGGTTACACAGAGAAACCCCTGTCTCGAAAAACCAACCAATCAGACAAACAAACAAAAAGAATGAAAAACAAATGTGTTTTTCTTTTTTTTTTTTTAAATGATTTATTTATTTGCATTGGTGCATTTGTGTAAGGGTGTTCGATCCCCTGGAATTGGAATTACAGACAGTTGTGAGCTGCCATATGGGTACTGGGAATTGAACCCAGGTCCTCTGAAAGAACAGCCAGTGCTCTTAACCGCTGGGCCATCTCTCCAGCCCCCAAATGTGTTTTTCTATCTCTTGTCTGTTACATATTGTAGCTGTGTATTTGGGAATTTGGTAAAAAGTTTTGCTGTTAAGGTCTCTAAATCATCACTCAATAATACTGTATTACTAGTAAAAATAATTGGGATTTGTTCTAACATTTCAACATTGAAGAACTGGGCATATTGTGTTTTGTATCCTGGTATATTTTATTTATTATTCAGAGTTGTCTTTTTAATTTCAGTTTGTATGCTTTACACAGTTCTCTTTTAATAGTGTATTACTGACAGCAGTTTTACTAATCCATTATTTACATTGATTAGTGTACACTCATTGTCATACACTCAGTGTATTGGTTTTTGCTGGTTGCTATAACAGGTTACTACAATCTTAGTGTTTTAAAACAATAGTTTTATTCTCTCACCGTCAGTTCTAGAGGCTGAAATAAAGGTGTTGGCAGGGCCGTGCTTTTTCCAGAGACATCTGGTTGCTGGTGGCAGTCCTTGGCTTGTGGCTCCATCTCTGTCACACGTTCATATACAGGCTCTTTTGGATGCTTTTCAGAACTCTGCTCCTCTCTGACAAGGCTGTAGTGACTGCATTGATCCCTACACAGTCCAGAATAAGCTTCTCCTTTCAAGGTCCCTAGTCACACTTTTTTCCATAAAAGATAATGTTTATAGGTTTTAGGGGTTAGGAAATGGATCTTTGGGACTATCATTCAGTTCATTGTACTCAGTAATTGAAATTATCTAAGATTTCCTTATTGAAAAACAACTCCAATTTACAATCCTTGAAAACAGATTGATTTGATAAGGAGAGAAATCTCATTAATTATGAACTATTTTTTTTCCTTTTTCATAAACTGGGAGCTATTTGATGTATTTCTCTTTTTATGTACTAAGTACTGTGGTAAAATTTGTTCACTTGATGTGAATGAACAATTTACTGAATTCTTAAACTTTTCCTGTTAAAGTTGTGTGTGTGTATGTGTGTGTGTGTGTGTGTGTGTGTGTGTGTGTGTGTATTCAAAATCATTTTTTTATTTATTTTAAAATTAACTATTCTTGGAAAAAAAAAAACCATCCCTGACATTTGAAATGTGCAGAGTAAAAGTGTGCATGGTTATAAGAATGGGTGTTACCTGACTCAAGGAGGGGCTGCAGGGGTGACACCAGAAAGAACCTGCTTCATGTTGCTCACAGAGAAGCCCAGCGCATGCTGGGAAGGAAGTGGCAGGTGAGGAAGATGAATGCAGAGTCTTAGATACTGAACCCTAGGGGTTCAACTTGGAGGATAGCAGAGGGCCGGGTCTGGGCTCTCTCCAGAGCTTCTTATCAGGAAACAGTTTCTCTAACATTAATGTTCAGAAGTAAAAGTTTCAGTGAAATCAGTAGAGAATATATCTTGGCTGAAATCATAGTTTTGTGAACTCAAAACTATTTGATGGGCAGGAAAAAGGAGACATTTCTTAGATGGTAATCTGTAGGTATGTTGTGTTATTTTAAGGTAAACTTCAAGAGACTGGGAAATTTTTTTTTTTTTTTTTTGGTAAAAGGAATATTGATAAGTAATATTTCAGAAGGGGGAGGAAGAATTATAGGAGCCAGAAGGGTCAAGGACACCCTGAGAACATGGCCACAGAATCAACAAGCAGAGCTACAGGGGCTGACATAACTGAAGCGACAAACACAGACCCTGCGTGGGTCTGAGCCAAGTCCTCTGTACATACCTTAAGGTTGTGTAGCTTGGTGTTCTTGTGGGACTCCTAACAGTGGGAGTGGGGGTGTCTCTGACTCTTGCCTGCTCTTGGGATCCTTTTCCTCCTTCTGAGTTGCCACATCCAGCCATGACATGAAGGTGTGCCTAGTCTTATTGTATCTTGTTAGGCCATGTTCAGTGGATATCCCTGGGAGACCTGTTGTTTGTTTTTGAAGGAGTTGATCTGGGGGACGGGGAGGGACTAGGAGGAGTGGAGGGAGGGGAAACTGTGGTCAGGATGTAATGTAGGAGAGAAGAATAAAAGTTAAAAAGATGTTTCAGAAGGGTATGTAAGATGTCTAGTGGTGCCATAATGTGAACTGCCTGATATACTGTAGTGCTTCAATATGAATCGCTTAGTTGACTTGTTCGCTTCTGTTAGGCATTCCATTATATAATTAATTAACAATGGGGTTTTTATTTTATATGTATAGGTATTTTGCCTACATGCATGTCTGGATCCCCTAGAACTGGAGTTAGAGACAATTGTGAGCTGCCATGTGGGTGCTGGGAATTGAAACTGGGTCTTCTAGAAGAGCAGCAAGTATATTTAACTGCTGAGCCATCTCTCCAGCCCCAACAATGGGATTTTTAAATCACACTTATGATCACATACTTTCTAGGACTCCTAAAACAAAAATAAGATGAATGAATGGGATTCAAGTTAATGTCATGCATGTCTAAACGGTACAGATAAACTGAATGAATGGGACTCTAGTTAGCATAATGCACGTCTAAACAGTACAGATGGTGTCTCTTCAGGCACTGTTTAGACATGCATTATATTAACTAGAACATAATGCATGAATGCTGAATTACTGAATGTACTGCTCTGGGCTATGGAACATCATGCTTTAAAAAAAATCTCAAAATCATACTTACAGTCAGTTATCTTTACAGTCATGGTATTTTATAAAACTTTTGAACATTCATATTTGTGCAAGAATTATCTTAGTCAGAATGCCATTATACTAAATACTTCGTTTCTATTTTTTGGCAGCTTTTTTTATTATTTAAAGTTTTTTTTTCACTTTTTAAATTGAAAATAAATTTTTTTCATGTACAATATATTCTGAGTGAAGTTTCTCCTCTCTCATCTTCTCCCAAGTCCTCCCCACATCCCCACCCACCCAACTCCATGTCTTCTTTCTCTCTCTTTTAGAAAACAAGCAAATATAAACAAACAGACCAGAATTTTAACAAATAAAACAAAACATTGTCATTATAAGAATGTCTCTTGGTTACATTTAATATGGCTGACTTTTTTAAATGTTCAGATTTTTCTCTCATGCACTCCTATAAGTGTCTTTTGCCTTGAATAATTGGGACTGAAAGGAATAATTATGTCTTTTTCTGTGACTATGATGGCCTATTAGTGTGAAAATTCTGCCCTTCAGTTTGGGCCATTGAATATTGTTTTAAATTCTTAAAGATTATTAAATGTTATATTCTAGTGTTGGGGTTGAAAATGCTAACAACTCCATGAACACAGTCAGGCTGAGTTCCTTTGCCCTCTATGGGTGGAGGTGCGGTTTCATTCATTCATTCATTCATTCATTCATTCATTCATTCATTCATTCATTTTTCTAAATAGGGTTTCTCTGTGTAACCCTGGCTGTCCTGGAATTTGCTCTGTAAACCAGGCTGGCCTTGAACTCAGAAATCCACCTGCCTCTGCCTCCCGAGTGCTGGTATTAATGGCATGTTCCATCCACCATGCCCAGCTTCGGAGGTGGGGTATCAAAGTTGTGCTCACTATCATTTTTAGGGATGCCGAACAGTTTTCACCATCATGTACTAAGTAAATTAACCTCACCCCCACTGGAGCCTGCAGCTGTAAAATGCACACTTGTAGGTGTATAAAATGCACACTCACAGGAGTAAGGACCCTTTTCTTTCCTTGAAAGAACCTTAACAGTTCTGCATTTCTTTGTAGTGTAGAATTCTTCATGATTTACTTAGAAACACATTTGGGGTTTTTTTGTTTGTTTGTTTGTTTTTGTTTTCTTTTGTATAAAAGTAATACATTGTGACTTTTGGCTTTGTTTTTGTAATTCTAATTGGAAAACTTCGAATATTTTGGTACATTAAGATTCTAATAGTGTTAACATCAGCTTAGGAAATGCACACAACCAGATTCTGCTAGTTATGAATGTCTCTATTATTCTTATGTGACCTCACATAGGCCCTCTGAAGACCGTCTGGGTATTGTTCTATATTTTTGTCAAATGTAGATACAACCACAGATTTCTATTGTGACTTTCTTTTTCTTTATTTGAAAAAAATATTTTTTGATTGATGCCTCCTTTGAATTATTTTGATAATTATAGTAGCTAACATAGTTGAGCTGTCAAGACTCTGCCTCTGACTGAGGGGTGAATGCAATCAGGAAAACACAGTTCAGAGTTTCATGTTGGTTTTCTTGTCTTTATGGTACTACATTGTGTTTAAAAAGCATTTTCTTGGGAAAAACAAATCAAGGAAATGACTTCCATGCTAATCTTACCAGTGTGATTTATGGCTGTCAGGAGATCCTTTTTAAGGCATTTGAACAGTTTTTAGGCCACAGGGCAAATCAGATGTGCCCCATGTGCCTTGCTGTTTCTTTGTAGACCTTAGTGGATATTTTCCTAGGAGGAAAATCTGTAGTTCTCCAGAGCTTGCGTCTACAGTGTGTTTCTTCATCTTACTCCTGTTTGCCTGGTGTTCTAGAGGCCGTTGCCAGGCACTGAACACTCACCCGGGAGACCCTCAAGTTTACAACATTCTCACTGAGAGCGGTCTTATCACTGGAGCTCTGGTATCTAAGGGAAATCTGGAGTTACTGGAAGAGGCTTATTATTTTTAAAGTATAGAATGCTTTCTGTTTTATATTTTGCATTACTAAGTTTAGAGTAGTGCTTAGAAGATTGTTTCCCTCACAGCTGTAGATTCTACACACCAACCATCTTGAACCTATTAAGTATCAAATTTAATGAAGAGAATTAACATAAAGGCATAAAGAGCAATATAGAGATTAAAGGATGAGTCCAGACTTTTGTTTAGGAAATAGAGACCTAAGATTTAATATTTTTGATGTTAAGATACTGTTTAGTTGTATTATTCTAACTTTAGTTTTCCTGATATTTCCTAAGAATGAGGAGTACATGAATTACTTTAAGAACAGTTCTTGTGCCCCGCAGTGGTGGCTCACACCTTTAATCCCAGCATTCAGCAGGGCAGAGGCAGGCAGATCTCTGTGAGTTCAAAGCCAGGCTGGTCTACAGAGGGAGTTCTTGGACAGTCAGGGCTACACAAAGAAACCCTTTCTGGCGTGGGAGTGAGGGGCAACAACCAGTTCTAAGAACGGTTGTTGTATTTCCAGAGGTCAGCAATTGCCTCATTAGTGTTGTCTGTAGCTCTGCCTTTCAGGGTCTCATGTGTCTCTGAACACTCCTTCTGGTTGCTTTGGAGACGTATTCGTACACTCCGCTTCATGAACTCCCTTAGAAGACCCTGACGTTCTGATGAAGCCATGTGCATCTGTGGAGAACGTGGCATGAACAGCCAGTTCTGGGACATTTCACTTGGGTGGAGGTTTGCAGGTGTAAGGACCAGTCATTCTTGGAGCTGCAGATTGCTGACCTTTGAGGTTAGGTGGTGTCTGAGTGGATTAAGGCTGATGTAACAGACTGACTCGCTCAAGACCCAGGCTGCATTCCTCATCTCTCTGAAGCCTGGGAAGTCGAGTTTGAGGGATGGATCAGAAGTGTCCTTCCTGCTGTGTCTTCACACAGCACAAGGAAGAGGGCTTTGCGGAGATCTTTATAAGACACCAGATTCACTCCTGAGATCTCCACCCTCATGATGGGAACTCCTCCCAAAGCCCCACCTGCTAACTTCATCACACTGGGGTCAGGAGTTCAACATGAGTGTGCCTGAGGTGCACACACAGTAAGTCCATCACGTTCTGCTGCTGGGCCTCCTAAATACACCCTTCATACAATAGATTTCCTTCCTTTCTTCCTAAGAGCCCTAAAAGCCTTAGCTCATTTGCCTAAAATCATATTCTTGTCAGATGTGAGTGAGCCTCGAGGTAAGATTTATACTGAGGTAAATTTGTCTTCAGCTCTAAGTTTAGGAAACCAAGAAAGTTACTGACTTCCAAAATGCAGTGGTGGGTCAGGTTTAGATTGGTGCATCTGTCTCCAAAAGGATAAGTCAGGAAAGGAAAAACAACAGCAGTACAGTGTCTGGTAAAAAAAAAAGCCCAAACCCAACAAACACAATGATACCTCAGACTCATGTAATTCTCTTTAGCTGGGTAACTTGCCATCCAGGTCCACTGGAAACTTCACTCACAGCTGTTCACGAAATTTCCTTGGTGGCCCTCTGCCAGGGTCCCAGCCAGGCAGGGCAGAGTGTAAAAGTGTATTTAATTGCACTGCTTCCCCACTGAATATTCGTATTTATTTACTCTCAGTCAACTGGCTAGGGGAGACTGCTTTGTTAAACCCAGTCTAGCATTTTAAGTTCCCAGAGTAATCAGTCACACAGAAGTTTCATTACCCAGTGGCCTCAGCCTCATACATCAGATGAAAACAATTGCATACTTTATGACAAGTGTTTCCATATATATATGTCGTGAATGAAAAGAATAGTTTTATATCCTTCATCTTAAATGGCAAGATCATAAGCTGTGTGATCATAAGCTCATGCCTGTAATCCCAGCACTTTGGGAAGCTGAAGAAGGAGAATTGCTGGAGTCTGAGGCCTCCCAGCGTGAGAGAGAGAGACCCACATATACCTCCCCCCAAATAGAGAATAGCATTCATGTGCACGTGTTACTTACATGTCCTTCTGCTAATGCAACCCCAAGATCAGATGGCTGTGGTGCTCACTGCATGAGGGGACAGCAGATTCTGAAAGGCTGGAGCATTTGGTTTTGATATTCAGGCAGGAATGCTCCTTAAGAGTTTGTATAGCATTGTATGGTGGATTGGATTGTATTGCCTCCCCACCCCAATTCTCCAAAAGATATATTGGCATTCTTAATCCCTATAACTACTAATGTGACCAGAGAGAGAGAGTGTTTGTATTATGCGACTCAAATCTAAACACAGTTCTATTTTGTGTGATATTTTTAATGATTTTGTGCATGAACCAGAGTTTCATGGTATAGAAATTTCTTCATTGTCATGTCAGCTCTGTAACTTGGATTTTGGAACATTTTGGGTTAGGGATGTTATATCTGTGAAAGACTTTTAAAAAAAACAGTGTTTCCAGATTTTGTTCATACTGAAAAGCAATAACCTCAGGCTTATTGCACTGTGCTTGGATTTTACAGAAAGACTTTGTATTTGCCTGTGTGCTACACCCACAAGTCCTGCTCTTTTACTCATTGAGAAATGTGTGGTTGAGCAAGCCACAAATTTCACCTGTTCCCTCACCTTATAAACCTAAGCTACCAGTGCGAGCTTCTTGAGGTTTGCTGTGAAAACTGAATGTGATTGGAGGCTCATTGCAAAATACTGTGAGAACGCTTGAGCTCTTGGCACACAGCATTTATTCTTTCCCTGGCTTCGGTTATTGTGAGCGCAGCATTTGCAGGTGACAGCAGGCTGGAGATTGTCCCTACCCAAGCCCTTCCTAGTGGCATAGCAGCAGCTTTGGGTACACATTCTCCAGGAGCTACTGTGCAGCCAGGGCTGAGCCGAGAAGGGAAAGGTCAGCCCTCCAGTGCTTCTGCTGCCTCTGCTTAGGTTCCCTCCTTACTTTACTGGTCATTCACCTGCTGGTTCTAAGGAAACCTGATCTTTCACTCAACTGGAAGATATCTTTCAGGGTGTTCCGTCTGCTAACCAACAGTTGTAAATACAGAGCTCGTGATGCACCCCAGTGGCAGAACAAGCACTTTGTGCACAGTCCCCAAGTCCCATCCCAAACCAGAACCCACGACTTCTTATATAATCCACATATTTCACTTACTGAGGGTGTTCTGTCAACCTAGATGGTTTTCCATTTCCCAGTGTAATTAATTAATTTCAGGGTAGCATGATTCATAGCCAGCAGTAAAAATGCTTTCATCCAACAGACCTAATTACTCAGAACAGATAGTACCAATATTCATATTAAAGAATGAATTCACTAAAGTATTCTTTGCTGTAGCCCAGCTAGAGAAACTAGCCAGCATGATAGATTTCTTTTTATGAACAGTATTCTTCTTCAAGAGTTTGTTCAGCTGCTGGTTTGGCCCGTAGCTTGCTCTAGTCACCATACCCCGTTTTAAAATGTCCCTCATTGTGCGGTTTTTCCTCCTAGTGGGCCTTTGGAGTGACTCTGTGGGAGCTCATGACTCTGGGCCAGACGCCCTACGTGGACATCGATCCCTTTGAGATGGCCGCTTACCTGAAAGACGGTTACCGAATAGCCCAGCCAATCAACTGCCCTGATGAACTGTGAGTGTTTTGGATCTTGGACATGAGCTTTGATGCATTTACTTTATGATTATAAAAGTAGGAAAATAAGTTCCTGTGTTCACACGGAGCCTTCCTTCCCCTTTGAGAATGATGAGTCTTCAGATGAGACTTAGATCTTGTGGAAAAACCACAGAGTCACTGTTTAATGCACCTAGCATCTTATATCAGTGGTGTATAATCTTAATTAATAAAAATTGGCCTGAGAATTTAACATAATAGTGAGGAAGCTGATCGGATATTATGTCAGTTACGTGACTTTGGTTTAAACAGGCATGTTTAACAAGATCTGGTACTTAGAAAAGCTTTTCTTGGGGTCTAAATTTAGATGCCCAGCACCTACTAAAAAGACATGTATGGTAGTGTGTGTCTGTGACCACACCACAGGGTGGGTGGAGACAAGCAGATCCCTGAAGCTCATTGGCTAACCATCCTAGCTGCATCTGTGAACTCCAGGTTTAGTAAGATATCCTGTCTGAAAAAGGAAAACAATAGAGATGATACTCATTGTTGACCTCGGGCCGCCACACACATGCATACAACCACACAGACATGTACATATACTACACAAGCGATCAGAGACAGAGAGACAGACACCTTTCTCTTTATGAACTTGCCTTGCCAAGCATCCATGATGCTTAAGGAAGATGTTCTGGGCTAGCAAGTGACAGGTGCTTCTGGCCGCCTGCCTCCCTCACATAGCTGACCTTCTCCGTCATGGCCGTGGGGTGTACAGAGTCTGGTTGGGGAAGTGGGTACAGAAATGAATGTTGTCTACAGAGGCCCCAGAAGGTTTCTCTGCCAATTTTAGGCAGTGGCTTTGCTATACATCCAGGAATCTTGATTTCAGATAACACTTCCTCTGAGTTCTTCTCCCACGGCATCCAGGATGACACAGGCTGTTATTTTGACTGTGTTCTGTGTATTTACATGAAGCTCTGAACTTGCTAAGCTAAGTATTTTGTATTCTTATGAAGAACTGACATCCATGTGTGTAATCCAAATAAATCATCTTAGCTCTTTTCAGTGCTAAAACTGCCAACACATAGTCAAATGAAGCGATTGTTAATAGGCTGTCTTCTCCACAGCCACATTTGAACAGAAAGCTAACTGGTACGAAACTGACTGAAAGGCTGTTACTAGCTACGTTTCCATGTCACTCTGCAGGTTTGCGGTGATGGCCTGTTGCTGGGCCTTGGACCCAGAGGAGAGGCCTAAGTTCCAGCAGCTGGTCCAGTGCCTCACAGAGTTCCATGCCGCCCTGGGAGCCTACGTCTGACTTCACTCCCAGCCCCACAGCTCGGAAGAAAGTGCCTGATGCAGATGCTCTGCGTGCAGCGCAGCGCCTGCAGAAGCCCATGTGTCTCCCAGAACACGTGCCTTAGGAATGCTTCCAGACTGAACCAAAAACATACTTCATGTGGAGTATTTTCTAGAAACCACTTTTATTAGGTTGAACTGAAAGGGGTTTTGTAAATTTTTTGGCCAAAAATTTTTTTTAAAATATAGTTACTTTGGACTAGGGGGTGCATTCTTAAAAAAATAAATAAACAGTTTTAAAAATTGTTTAGACACAGATGTTTGGAATAGCTGTCTTAGTGCCACTTCTTTTATTTTTATGTTTTACTTCATTGAGGTAATGTAGGTGACTCACCTTTAAAGCTATTTTAATATTTTTGTCACTACTTTTGGGAATGGTTTGTCTTCAAAATGTGGTGCTTTTCTTAGGAAAAACAGCATAAAAAGATGTCTGGTTTGCCCTGTACGAGGAAAGATAGTATATTAGTAGAAGGCAAACTGAAGAAAAGGTAAAGAGAAAAATATAAAAGGCAACAACAACCATAACAAAAACCATA
The DNA here is from genome assembly GCA_902168405.1 of Peromyscus aztecus. Classification (NCBI taxonomy): domain Eukaryota; kingdom Metazoa; phylum Chordata; class Mammalia; order Rodentia; family Cricetidae; genus Peromyscus; species Peromyscus aztecus. The sequence goes on from CABHPQ010169991.1 coordinate 60,467, forward strand.
TTGCCTCTGCATGGAAAATTGCTTGTTTAGTGAACGTGGCTCTGCTTTCTTGTTTCGGGAAGCAGTGGCCGAGTTCATCACATCTCAGCTGGGGGCTGATTCGTAGGAATCAGTGGTGACCCTTATTTATTTTTGCTCTCTGGGCAAGGAGATGGTACGGTTCCAGAAAGTGAACCTCTCTACGCCTGCTGCTCCCTCTGTGTGCACCTGGGCTTGGGCTCTGCATAGCTGCTGCTTCGGTTGTGGGCTTGGGTAGTTTTTGTTTTTAGTTTCAGTTGATAATTTTTATGCTTATCTTCAAGGCTGGCTTAAGTATAAATTTGTTTTTTAAAACACTTGAAAAATTAAAGGACTCATTTTATATGACAGTATTCAAATACTGCTCGTAATGTGTGGTTGGTGGTTGTGTCTCAAAAGTCTTTGAACATGCAACTGCTGGATGGTCATGCTTTATCTCATGAGCGTGTGCCTCAGGTTCCAAAACCCTAACAGAAGGGCAGCTGACTCTACTTGGCCTCTGTGGCATGTGAAGTTGGAATTACTGTCACAAGGAAGTGTCACACAGAGACATCTCTCCAGAGCCAGTAAATGTCATGTGTGTAGCTATGCACAGGTTTAGTTGACCTAAGAGAGAGTCAAGTAGGCCTGTGAACCGACTGCAGCTGCCTGCCTCTGCGCCCATCCTCTCAGGGATATAAGGGAGAACTTGGGTCTGTTATATTAGAAATAAGCCTTATGAATAAGCAGAATATCTGAAAAGACAGCTCCCACAGTGCAAGCTCCCACAAGCAATCAGAACCTTGTCCTGCATCCAGTGTCCTGCACACGACCCAATGTATTAGTGTTTTGTTCATGATGTTCTTTGTCCCCAGATGTCTGGGGTTAAAAATGCTTCTTTTGATGTGTTTGTAACTTGGAGATGCTTTGTTAATAGCCTACATCTTTGAAGGCATCCAGTCAACAAATACTAGGGTGTACAATACCTACATAGAGCAATTCAGCTCTCCCTCCTTTGCCAACATTCAGTGCATTCTTTTCATCTTCAAATGAGAACAATGTTAAGTTACAGTTCAGTGTACAAGAATTGCCACAAAAAAACAAAAGTCAATGTGCTGTGGCCGGAGAGATGGCTGGGTGGTTAAGACTGCTCACAGCTCTTCCAGAGCACCTGAGTTTGGATACCATAACGTACAGCAGGTGGCTCACAATCACCTGGATGGAACTCTAGTGCCAGGGTTCCCTTTAGCTTCCACAAGAGCCAGGCACACACACACACA
>CABHPQ010169992.1:0-40018 GCA_902168405.1 Peromyscus aztecus
TGCATTGCAGGTTGAATAACCCTTAACTGAAAAGACTAGGCCAGAACTGTTTCAAATGAGATAGGGTTTGGGACTTGGGGATATTTTCAGACATTTTATTGGGTGTCAATATCTCTAATCTGAAAATTCCAAATCCAGTATGATCCCAAATCAGAAACTTTGAGATTGAACCCAGGGCCTCCTGCAGGCTCCACTGCATCTCAGATCTCAAAGTCTGAGAACTTTTGAGTCAATGCCAATGTTTAAAAAGTTTAGCACTTTGGGACATTTCAGATTTCAGACTGTTCGATCCATACCTCCTCTCAGACAGCAGATCGTCTATGGAATGGTTAAAAAATGCAATACTAAGAACAAATCAAGACAAAACTTCAGCCTTTACTATATTAACTAATCACATCTGACTTTCATTTCACTATAAAATATATTTACTAATTACTTCATCGAAAGATGAATTAGTTAGCAAGTGGCTTCACCTTTAATTCTTGCAGTTCTTCCTTTTTGATAAGTGTCTCAACAATGTTTATCCCAGCAACCGGTTTATCCCCACTTCCTTGCTGAGAAACCACGTTCTCAACAGTATCAGTTTGGATCTGAATGGAGGTTCCTATGGGAGCAACAGAACACAGTCAAGAAAAGGTTTTGAAAAACTGTATCATCATCAGTTCCAAATAACTCCACTGTCAGCTTTGAAGGAGTTTTAGCTTCACACATAACTATTCATCACTCAAATAAAACTAACTGAGATATTTTGGGTTTGGGAAAAAATGAGTTTGGAGAGACGATGGCTCAGGGGTCAACAGCCCCTGCGGTTCCTCCAGATAACAGGTTCAGTTCCTGGTACCCACAGCAAAGCTCACGCACACCTGGAACTCCAGTTCCAGGGGATCTGATGCCCTCTTCTGGCCTCCGTAGGCATCTGAACACACATGTGCACATACACACACACATAAAGTTTAAAAAAATTTAAAAAGCTAAATACTTATAATTCCCTTAAAAGAAGAAGTCATAGTTGCCCAGGCATAAAGTTACAGTTTTCACTCATAGTAACAGGTGGGTGGTCTCATTCAAGTATGTGATGGTTAATGGATATTTACAAAATAGTGTGAGTTATTTTTAAATGTACTCCTTTATTTTCCAAAACTATATAATTACATATTATATACAAATTATATGCAATATAGTTAAACCAGATATATTTAAAATCTATAATTTTAAAATTACACTAAAACATCTATTGGCTCTCCTTCCTTTGGCAAGTTATAGGAAATCTCCCACAGGAGGCTTGTCTCTCCTTCAAATCACCCTGTGAAAAGCACGGTGATCAGGACAGCTGTTCTCAGTCATCCAAGACGAATGGATTGAGTTTTGTTGGGGTTCTCACCCCTGCTATCTTAGAACGGAATTCTAGTTGGAAGTAGAGTAAAGGGATAATTAAGTTAAAGTGAGGTCCTTAAGAGTGGACCCATGAGGCTACGGAGATGACTTAGTCAGATGCTTGCACACAGCATGAGGACTTGAGTTCAATCCCCGGCAGCTACATAAAAACCCAGGTAGGCTGGCATGTGCTTATAATCACAGTGCTGGGGAGGTGGAGACAAGAACATTCCTGGAGCTCGATAGCCAGCTAATCCTGCCAAATCAGTGAGCTCTGGGTTGAGTAAGAGACCTTGTCTTAAAAAAAAGAAAAAGAAAAAAAGATACCCAACATCAACCTGTCCTTTATACATGTGCGCGCGCGCGCACACACACACACACACACACACACACAATTTAAAGAGTGGTCCATGATCTATGTGAACAGTCCTTATAAAAACTGGAAACCAGGACTGAAATGAACTCACAGGGGTAAGATAATATGAAGATAGACAGGGAGAGGAGAACCAGGCCAGAGACACAGAACACATCTTCCCTTGTAGCTGTCTTAAGGAAAGGACCTGGCCAACACCTTGAATTTGTTCATCCATCTTACAGAAGATTGACACAAACAATCTCTGTTGTTTCAGGCATTCAGCTTATAGTATTTTATTAAAGCAGCTGCAGGAAGCCCACACACTCAGGATCCTCAACCGGCTCTTCCCTTTCTGTTTGAAGACGGGCGGGTCTCTAGCGGTGCCCTCAGATGAGCCCCATAATCCTCACACACAATACCAGCTCAGACGTCTAGTGCCTGGTGCCCCTGGGTGGGGTTTTCAGAGGTCGAAGCTCACCTGTGGGCCTTGGGGAGACATCGGCGTCCTCCATCTCACGTCCCCCTGTCCAGTCTGGGTCACTTTTGACAGAGCTCTTTCCGAAGTTACCCATGATATTTTTAGATGGCTGTAGGGTGAATAAGTCTGGGGATACGTATGCCTGGATGAAGTCCTCTTCATCAAGCTCCTCCTCTGAGCTGAAGGGAGGTGTCCTGTGTAAGTCAGAACCAAAACAGGGGTGTAAGGTGCCGTCAGAACCAGAACGGCGGGTATGGTTGCCGTCAGAAAAAAACAGGGGTAAAGGGGTGTTGTTTCTCCATTCAGAATTTACTAACCAGGTGTGTCTTTTTTTTTCTTTTTAAAAATCAGTTCTTTTAATTAGCACACAATTGGCTTTATTCTGAATTTTCATACATACTTTGTTTTCGCTGCTTTCTCCCCTCCTCTCCCTCCACCTCCTGTTCCCCCTCCTCTCCCTCCCCTTCCTCTCCCTCCCCCTCCTCTCCCTCCCCCTCCTTTCCCTCCCTCTCCCTGCCCCCTCCTCTCCCTCCTCCTCCTCTCCCTCCCCCCTCCCCTCCTCTCCCTCCACCTCCTCTCCCTCCACCTCCTCTCCCTCCACCTCCTCTCCCTCCCCCTTCCTCTCCCTCCCCTCCTCTTCCTCTCCTGCCCCCTCCCTCCCCAATCTGGACTTCTGCTTTCTTGTCACATACATCCCGTTCCCCTCTTTTTATTTCTCTATTTTCCTTGATCCTCTTTCCCCATTCACGGACCCCTCTAGTTTTATGATTAATATATCACCCCCCACATACATACATAAAAATTAAAACCCAGGGTCTACATAGGAGAGAAAACATTTAATATTTGTCTTTCTGAGTATGGAATATTTTGCTTAAAAGTAATTTCTAGTTCTACACAATTTCCTGAATAAAATGGCAATCTGTACATGTACCACATTTCCTTCTCCGGTCATCCCTTGATGGACATTTCTTAGCTATGTTGAATAGTGAAGAAGGAAACACATATATGTGGGTATCTCTCTGTGGAGAGACTTAGAGTCCTTTGGGACAGCTGGGTTCTATGGAAGTTCTATTTTTAGTTTCTTGAGAATCCTCCATATTGATTTCATGTGTTTGCCTTATAAGGTGATACAGGTAATTCCCAGAAGTATAGAAAGGTCACTCCCCTGTACCCACAGACAAGGACGCAGTGAAGCCAGGGCCATGAGCAAAACTGAGGGGTCATAGAGACTCAGATCTGCCAATCATGACACAGTTACAAAAATGGACTGAAGTTCCCCTAAACCCGGCTGTGCACCGTCTCAGTGTTCTTAGCTCTTAAAACACTTCTCAGCGAATGAAAAACATATCTACACTCAAACTGCTCTATGTTTTAAAATTCCATTACTTCTGACTCATGGATTGCCACCCCAAGTTTGGGACAGCATCTATCCATTTGAAGAATGTTTTTAGAAGGCCTGAATTCCATATACATGGACCTGTGCACACTTGTTCAGTCATACATGAAACAGCTCTTCTCGTGAGGTTTGCTCACGAAAAGAGAAAGCACTATTTGTCTCTACTTTGTGATGTCCCAGAGAAGAGACACGATGGCGTTGGTATCTCCAGACTCAGGCAATGACAATAACATTCAACCAAGAGAAAATGAGTATCATTCAGAACTAATAACAGAAATAGACCGGTAATTTACTGAGTGCCCACAAGTGCCAAAACTCTTTTGTATGTTCTCATTTAATTTGTAAAATGACCCAAAGCCTTTGGTACCCCACGCCTTTAATCCCAGTACTTAGGAGGCAGGGGCAGGAACATCTCTGTGACGTCAAGGCCAGTGTAGCTAGAGTGTGTTCCACGCCAGCTAGAGCTACACAGTAAGACCTCGTCTGAAAAACAGACCATCATCAAAAAAAAAAAAAAGTATTCTGTGAACAAGAAAGCGTCACATTTACAGAAAAAAAAAAAATTTTAATTAGGCTCAGAAGAAGCACGTGATGAATGTCAGCTGATGCATGAGCAAAGATTCTTATCTCCTGAGGGACCCCAGCAGAAGGCAGTCTAGAGTCGTTATCAGCTCTGATGAGGGGTCACAGCGCCCAAACATCACCTGACACCTGTGTGATCATGGGCCTAGCCACTGAAACACCATCCGTCCTATTGAAATGTGCTTGTTAAAAATATCTCACTGGGAAGGCTGCATAAGAACCACTCAGGGGTGGTCCTTTTTGTTAATGGAGGCCATGTTTGGTGAAATGCTACTGAGTGACGGGGTAACTGAAGAAGACATGTCACAAATAACAAGCCACAAAGGACTCGAAAAGTAATCCTGATGAATAACCACTGTGGCTTTACTTAATCACAGTGAGCCCCCACTTTACCACGAGAGGAATGCCCAGAAACTTTATATCCATTCCACCCACCCCCAGAACCTCTCCAGTACTCACTTGGTAGATGAAAACTTTCTGAGAAAATGATTTTCTTTGGTATTTTTCTTAAATCTAAAAAAAAATTAGAGGAAGACAAAAAAATATTTCTAAAGCACATCAGTAAATAACAGTTGACACAATGGCCGTGGGAAAGAAAACACAAGAGTCTTGGTTATCCCCAGAGACTACACGGAAGTTGTGAATATGATTCGCTGCTCCTGACTCAATGTTTGTAAGTCACCAGACCTGTCGTGTGGTGACATCTAGAGGCAGGACTTTAGAAAGTTCTGGACTAAATGGAGTCAAAGGGTCGGGTCCCCATGATGGGATTACTGCCTGTGGTGGTCTGAATGAAAATGGCTCCCATAAGCTCAAATGTTTGAGTGCGTGGTCCCCACTGGGCCTGTTTGGGATGATTAGGAGGTGTGAGGTGTGGCCTTCTTGGAGGAGGTATGTCACTGGAGACAGGCTTTGAGGTTTCAATGACCCATCCTTTTTCAGCTAGCTCTCTCTGCCTTGTGCTTGTGGGGTGAGATGTAAGCTCTCGATTACAGCTCCACGGCTGCCTGGCTGCTGCCATGCTCCCACCAGGATGGTCGTTGACTCTGACCCGCCGGAACCATGAGCCCAGGTTAAATGCTTTCTTTTATAAGTTGTTTTGGTCATAGTGCTTTGTCACAGCAACTGAAAAGCAGCTAAGACTTCCTTTAAAAGAGGAAGAGACCAGGGCTTGTTCGCTGTGTGAACTCTGGCAAGAGAACTTGACCTTGGACACCTTGCTTCTGAACTTCCAGCCTCCAAAATAAATTCCTGCTCTCTCAGTGACCCAGTCAGTCTGTGATGCATTATTACAGCAATTTCAGTTGGATAAGACAAACAATACTTTTTTTTTTAAGTTGAAAATACTCACTTTGGGACAGCCACCTTATCAGTAAACACAGTCCTCTGTCTGACCAATGGTCTGCTTTGCGGGGGAAGTTGGGTGGCTTTGGGTACTTCTTCAGCTGGGAAGGTGGTCATGGGAGGGATATTGTGCCTTTCTGGAAGGGAAACATCATTCATGAGTCTCCATTGTCTCCATGGTAAAGTGAAAAGTCAAAGTAAATGACACGGTGCTTTCCAGGGTGTCACCGAAAGGAACAAGCCTCCCAGGCTGGGGTCCCGACTCAGGGCTTCTTATTATTGTTCGTTTGTTCTTGGATTTGTTTTATTTTTGAGACAGAATCTCTTGTAGCCCAGGTGGCCTTGAATATGCTATATAGCCAAGAAGGATTCTGAACTCCTGTTCCACCTGCCCTTACCTCCTGAGTGCTAGGATTATAGGTATATATCCACCCCAAAGTGTGAGTCAGGGCTTTTTAAAATACAAGTATAACCCAAGGCCCAGCATTTCAAGTAAGACAGTAAGAAAATTGCCAGGGCCCAAGTTTGTAAACATTTAAAATTATAAAAGGCTGTTAAATTTAGATCCATTTGTAGCAATGAAATGCCAGGAGGTGGCAGCGGCTTACCCGAAGACAGCGACACTTTCTCCTCCATTTTACAGATAAGCTGATGTTCAAGGGATTCTCGAATTTGTTGAATGTCAGGCATATGTTTTGCTAGTTCATATCTGGCTAATTGCATGCTTTTAAGTGAACTATTCAAGACTTCACATGGAATACCGTGTATATCCTGAAGGAATAAGATGTTGTGTCAATCTGTTATCATTATCCTTGGATGGTTTTCATTTGTAGACATATGTCGGCATTAACTCTGTTCTACTAGTCTACCAAGTGAGTTCCAGGACAGCCAGGACTACACAGAGTAACCCTGTCTTGAAAAAGCTAAAAACTAGCTAACCAGTTAACTAACTAACTAATAAACATAGTAAAGTAACTGAAGGTCCAAATACACACAAGCAGTTTCCGCATAATAAAAGCGTTATTTCAAATGAATGGGAAAGGTGGATCACAGAACCAACGGTATCAGGACAACCGCTTCAAATGGAGATAAAATTAAACTTTTCTAATTCTGAACACACCCCCAAACCCCCAAACCAGGAAACAAACAAAAATGTCTCCAAACACTAGGAGAAAAATCATAGATGAGGCTCTGATTAAAATGAAAATCACCCAAACTCATAGAGACATCAAACATGAAAATCTAGTCTCAGGAGCATCTGCATGGGAACCGTGGACACTGCATGGATGTTTCCACTGCCCCAGTGCGGCTAAAACCACACAGAGAGTCTAAGGAGTTACACACAGAGAGACACGGAGCAACTGAGCCCTTCAGGGCGTGTGGGGATCGGAACACTTGAGAAAACACTCAGGAGCAGCTATGAGATAAACATGTCTGCCTCTTGACCCAGCAACGTCATTCCTGGGTACACCTCCAGAAGAAAGACACCTATCTTGATGTTCTAGGCTCACACCAAAGAACATGCATAAAACTCAGCAGCTAAAGGGCGCATGCAGGAACCTTGCACATTTATCCATTTTCAGGAGAGAGAAAACTGTAGTAAATAAAGAACAAACTACGGGTGTGTGAGACAGACACGAACCCCACGGACCAGAGCATCATCAAAGAGGCAAGATGCAGAACAGCACACAGCACGTGACTCCACTTCCCTGAGGCCCAAGAACAGGGAAAATTTAGTCACAACACCTGTCACCTCTTGTTGGAGAGCAGCTGTGACAGGCAGGGACAAGGTCAAGGGGACCTTCTGGGGTACTAGAAATGTTCAGTGTTACCACCTGCATGCTGGCTGCAATTCTCTCACACAAACCCATCCACATACCTCTAAATACACACACATGTAAGCATACAAACATGGAGATACACAATGTATCCATATGCTTACTCAAATATATGTGTATACATGTACATGCATGAATATACAGTTGCATGCAAATGTGTATGTACATAAATACACAGCTGTATCCATACATATGTCGACACACAAACACCTGTGACATACAGCTGTATACACAGGTATTTATACACATCTGCTGTGGGATGTTCTGTATGGCAAATGTGTTGCTAATAAAACACTGATTGGCCAGTGGCTAGGCAGGAAGTATAGGCGGGACTAACAGAGAGAATAAAAAGAACAGGAAGGCGGAGGGAGTCTCTGCCAGCTGCCACCAGGACAAGCAGCATGTGAAGATGCCGGTAAGCCACGAGCCATGTGGCAAGGTCTAGATTTATAGAAATGGATTAATATAAGATATAAGAACAGTTAGCAAGAAGCCTGCCATGGCCATACAGTTTGTAAGCAATGTAAGTCTCTGTGTTTACTTGGTGGGGTCTGAGCGGCTGTGGGACTGGCAGGTGAAAGAGATTTATCCTGACTGTGGGCCAGGCAGGAAAACTCTAGCTACACACATCTACATACACATACATACTGTACCCATCTATCATGCATAAGCATGCATATGGGTATAATGTGCATTCATGCTCACATATATATGTTCACATGTGTCTATGTTTACATGCATTTGCATATAATACATGTATACATTCACACATACGTAGCTATGTAAGCACCCATGTACTTACCAGCACACAAATAAATTCATCAAATTGTTAGGATTTATATACTTACTGAATTCTAATAAAGAATTTTAAAAGCACAAAGGGTTTATCTGTAAGATGTGATACTAAGACAATTCAGTTTGGCTTCAAAATGAAACCTGATTCAGCTGCCCATTTATGCACCATGTACGAAGCGCTGACTGTAATGAGCAGCGGTAGGAGGTGACTATCAGAACGTGTTATTCTGAATGTATCAATGCCCTATAACCAGCCAGCCAGACTCTGGCTCCCTCATTACTACCTACGTAACCCAGTCAAGTTACCTACTCTTTATATGAAACAAGTGATAACGCCATTTAGTCCACGTTTTATTCCCGTTTATAAATAAGTTTGTATTTGTTAAGATCTTCACAAATGCTACCCAGAGTTCTGCTAATCCAAGTTTAATCAGCATCCAGTCTCTAAATTCGGAGACTTTCTTCTCCTCTCTCATGGGTCCTGATACAGGAAAGGGGACAGAACAAGGAAATGTTCAGAAAATGAGTCAACGTACTGCGTTAATCCCAAAGTCACTCAGTTTCCTTCCCAGCTCCTTCTCCAAGTTCGTCCTCAGCTCCTTAATGGAGGAGTTGCTCTTCAAAGTCTTCCTTAAATACGTCTTCTTATTTAACTTCTGTTCATTTTCTCGTCCTGAATTAAGGTTTTATTAAAAAGCAGATTTAAAGAGAATTATAGAAATACATTCGGAGTGGAAAACAGCAACACACCACTTTAAGACAAAGTAAACGTCTGTGTGAGTTAAAGTTTGGAGATTTTATAATGCAAATCTCAGCTTCTAAAACTGATTTAAGTCTGCCTCTGAACTTAGTGACTTCAAAGACTACTGACTGCCTACCCAAATTACAGTTAGTCAACTTTAGAAATAGACTATATATTTCTTTAATGTTTAATGTTTTATCAGTGGGAGTATTTCCCCAAAAGTTCATCTCTAAGCCTAGTTAGAATTTATCTTATGATGACAAAAAGTCCAATTTATTTAAAGTTTAAGTTTTAAGGAGATAAATTTAGTATATGCTAAGTACACATAAAACTTGGTGATTATTCTCCCCTTCAAAGTCTTTAGCAAAACTGAAAAGAGGTTAACCAAGTCTTAATAAGTGAAACAATTTATAATTTAAAACAAAAAAGCCAAACAAAGAAACTAATCAAACAAAAAGCCCCAGGTCATATCTTTCCATTTTCCATCCTTTGCTCCTCCCTTCCTCATGTGAGCTGGAGTGGAGTCCGGTACGGCAGCCTCAGCTCCCCTAGTCTACCTGTACTGCCCACTTAAAAAAGTCTAGTCCAAGAGCGCTTGGAACAGGATCCTAACAGCGTAAGGTTTCACATTGAGGGTCAGTCTGTCCAAAGTAGCTTAAGACCTGACGAAAGAGACCTAACATCTGCCAGGTCAGAACCTTAGAGACCATCCAAAGCCAGATCTGAAAAAAGTCTGGCAAACATACTATCATTCTGGGATCCCATGTCCAAGCAGGTTCATTTCATTCAAAAGGACTGGAAAAGTGCCGTAAGCAGTAAGAAATGTGTTCCTTCTTTGAGGCTGGCTGCAGGGGACTGCCCCACCCCCCAACTACTCTCCTGCCTCAGCAGACGGTACTTTCAGCAGTTGCCACCACCTGGATTTGGGGAAGATCTTAAACAAAATGCCTTTTGCTTAACACATTTTCCAGATAGCTGTCTGATCCCAATGCTAGATCATATCTTGTTAAATTAATGAAGGGTTATTTTTTTTGTGGGGTTTTTCTTTGTTTTAAGGAAAGCTCAGGCTGGACTCAAAGCCACAGTGATGAAATGCTAGGATTAGAAGCCTGAGTCAAAATGTTCATCTATTAATTAAGTTGTGCTAAAAACAAAATTAGCTAAATTAATTTGCATATTAAATAGGAAAAATCCTGCATGAAGATGTATTTTTAATATTTTGCTATTCTGGCTTGTTCAGCTGTAAATATCACAGTATACATGATTACGTCATTAAAAGTCAGATGTCATCTTAAATCTTATACTCTCAGCATTCATGAGGCTGAGTAACTGCTAATGATTTAGAAAATTCTGCAACCACACACATACACACAGAGACAAAAAGCCAAACCAATCAAAACAAAACAAAAATCCAACCACTTAACCAAACAGCAAATACACTCTGTCCTAATAACTGGTAACAATCAAATAAAAACATTCCACATCACTGGCTTTGCGCTGTCTAGTGGGCCAGTGTGGGGATCAGGGAAAAAAAGGCTCTCAGAGTCACATTGCTACCACTGAAACTAGTCCATAAAAAGTTAGGGGCAACTTGTAAAAACAACATGAAAACAAACCTCGCTAAAAATGTATTTTTAAAAGTGCCAGTGATGAACACAGCAACACCAGGACTTGAAAATATGTATCAGGTAGATATTATGAATGGGACTGGTTTAGTCAATTTTCAATTTGTAGCTTTGTAAAAAATAAGGAAAAATGATAAAAGTCCTATCAAACACAGGAGTTAAAATTTTACGCATTATGGTTGAAGAGATGGCTCAGTAGTTCTGAGCATGCATGGCTCTCCCAAATGTTCTGAGTTCTCTTCCCAGCAACCATGTCAGGCAGCTTATCACCGCTTGTGATGCTCCCTCCAAGGGAATCCAGTGCCCTCTTCTGGCCTCTGCAAGCACTGCACTCACATGCATACTCCCACTTACATACACACATAATTACAAACAAAAAAAGAACATTTTTTGAAGTTTACATATTGGAATACATATTTTTCACCTCTCTTCATGACAGAAATAGTTAAGAATGGAACCCTCATATTTATTACCAAATACTTTTCCACTTAAGAAGTGATGCATGGGGGCTGGAGTGTTGGCTCAGCAGTTAAGAGCATTGACTGCTCTTCCAGAGGACCCAAGCTCAATTTCCAGCACCCACGTTGTAGCTCACAATTATCTGTAACTCCAGTTCCAGGGAATCTGACAGCCTCACACAGACATGCATGCAGGCAAAACACCAATGCACATAACAAATAAAAATAAATTTTTAAAAAAATTATAAGAAAAAAGAAGTGATACATGGTGAAGCATTATTATTGATAAGGAAAAATCATAGAATTGATTGAAGCAAGTTTTCAGAATGTATGTTTAATGTTAGAAAAGACTCCTTGTGAAGCTGAGTGTTCCCAGCACTCGGGAGGTAGAGGCAGGCAGATCTCTGTGAGTTCAAGGCCAGCCTGGTCTAGAGAGAGAGGACAGCCAAGGCTACACAGAGAAATCCTGTCTTGAAAAACACAAAAACCAAACCAACCCCCTCCCCGAGCATTATGGCACACAGTCGCAGTCACTGCACTCGGGAGGGGGTTTGATCCCCAGCACTGGAAAATACAGTAATTTGGAAGTGGACGCTTTACTCATTCATTTCAGACTAACACTGTGAGAAACTACTGTGACACAAACAGTCCCACATCATCTGGTATAAAACATACTGTGTTGCTGTTGCATCTGGTCAGCACATCTGTACTGAAATAAAGGATTTTTGTTTTTAAGTTTCCCGACATAGGAAATTTCTTATTAATTTGCCTGCAGAAAAAAACGCAATAAAGCAGAGGATATAGGAACGTTAGGAACATTAGGGAACAAGATAACAAATGCTGATATCCTATCAGTGGAAACGGCATTCAAATCTAGACGCCTTTCTTATTTTCGGTACAGCATGATCCGCAGCGCGGACTTGGACTCTCAGCTCCAGATGTGAGCAAACGAGGAATGCTGGCGCTTTGTTACCTTTTTCTTCCTCTGAAGAAAGTTCTTCTATCGGCTCCAGGACGTGTGACGAGAACGCCTGCTCTGTTCCTGAGGACGGAGAGGAGTAATGCGAATGTGTTTGCTTCCTCCCAAATAGTTTACAGATATACATATGTATATACAAACTACTGTGTGTGTGTGTGTGTGTGTGTGTGTGTGTGTGTATAAAATATATCCACAGACATATTCTGCCAAAATAGCAAAGATCTACTGGGATAATATTGAGGGAGACACTTTTGATTTTATTATTTTATTTATATATTCTTTTTTTTAAAAGTAGCTGAGGCTAGCCTTGAACTCTCTATGTAGCAAACAATGACCTTGAACCTTGATCTTGATTCCATCTCCTAAATGACTGAATTATAAGGATCGAGCTACCATGCCTGGCTGAGGCAACAATTGGTCACTTTTCCAGGAACTCTTCAATTTCTAGGTGTTTTCTATTAACTTCAAAAATCATTTTAAAACTATATAATTTAAGTACTTAAATGAAAACTTCTCATTCATTAATCTCTTGCCTGACACAAGGGTATAATGTCAAAAATCCTTTCCAATGAGCCATCTATCTAAAATAGAATACCAGAAACAAACAGTACCCTTAAATAAAATAGAAGCCAGACCTTCCAAGGGGATGTATTGGGCCTGGATAGCTCACTCCCATGCCTGGTCACCTGTCAGTCCTCTGAACTGTTGGCTAGCAGTGCGCCAAGATGAAGAACTAGCAGAACATGAGCGTGAGACAGAGGCAGGTAAGTAGCAATAAGGAGATCCATTCTCAAAGACATCCACATCCCCAACTCCCGTTCTACCCTGGAGAGCCCCAGGTGAGGCTACAGGTTAGAGTAGAGTCCAGCCCATTGCTGGGTGAGGTCAAGAGAGCTGCAGTTTACCCCAGAACTCAGATGGAGACTGGGAAATGACATCTCTGGTTGACTTTTAGATGGGAGGTGCGATCCACCTGCACAAAGAAATCTGCCAGGAGCTCAGTCAAACCAGCCCCGTCCTGGGAAAGAAGGAAGATGCTGCGTGGGGAAGGTGCAGTGATAGCACTCAGGATGTAGGCATGGCAACACCCAACCATCAACGCTGGCTTACATGATACAGGGCTCACACACCTGCAGCTCAGAGATGACAAAGGGCACTTCTCCACTTCACACTTCCACCTTGGAGGTGAAAGCCATTTCTTTCTATCTTAGCCTCCAGAATGGTGTTGTGTAACAGTTTCCTCCAAGATTGAAACATTCTATCCTGCAGGAATCTCCTTAAGCAGAAAGGTAAACAATTAAAATAGCTCCAGGAAATCCCTGAAGCTGAGCAGACTCACTAGGCCCCTCCCTGCCAGAGTAAACAATAAAAGCTGAGTCCCTCTCAGACAGAGTTAAGTTGCAAAGAAAACTCTCAGACGAGCCAAGTCGCAAAGACTCAGAGCAGACCAGCTGCCTGGGAGAAGCAGAAACCAGCTTCCTGAAGAGGTTGAGAACAGAGTCGCTTGGAAAGGATGGTCTCTAACCTGATGAGTTGCCTGCAGGCTGTGCAGTGTGCTCCAGGGTCCCAGCTTTGTAAGCCGTCACCCATGCTGGGGTGGGCCTTGGTGATGCAGCTGTCTCAGCCGTTTCTGCTCCTGGACGTGACCCTTCCCCCATATTTTTGTAAGTGGCCCCAATAAAACCCACTGGTTCGCCAAGTTGTAGTTTTGAGTCTGGTGGTGTCTGTACTTTGATCTGTTGGGGGCTCCCTACAGAGGGTGAGCAGACATGTATGCTGCATCTCTCCCCAAGAAAAGTTTGTCTCACAACAAACAGGGAGTGGGCCACCAGTTACTGAGTGTTCACCAGGCAGCCGGGCAAGGATCTGAGTTGCTACATACCTAAGACTTGGGAAGTCTGGCTTTTATTAATGGTTATTTCCAGTACAGTAATCTGAATGGATGCGTGGCTGTGTGAACAAATAAACTTACATATGTATATATACTATATATATATATATATGAGAAAAAATGTGAGAATCAACTCTTGTTGCTTTGCCAGAAAGCCAGTCAATCTACTACCTGCCATCTTTTTTGGTTTTTCAAGACAGGGTTTCTCTGTGTAGCCCTGGCTGCCTTGGAGCTCGCTTTATAGACTAGGCTGGCCTTGAACTCACAGAGATCTGCCTGCCTCCCAAGTGCTGGGATTAAAGGTGTGCCACCACCACCACCACCACCACCACCACCACCACCACCACCACCCAGCTTTAAACGATATTCAAATAAACTTTGGAACACAGTCTATTTCTAGGTAGGGTACAGGAGGATACAACTTTAAATTTGAAATGGGCCCACAGCTCCTTGGAGGGGAATTTAAGTTCATCAGGTACCACAAAAATTTTTCAAAATTGTGATTCAGCATTGATACCTTAAGATTATTTCTAGCTTGAAATACAGAAATGAAAGACCTAAGGATGACAATTAATTTCATGGTTAAAAAATAAGTTTTTTTCCATTTTGTTTTAATGTATATAGAGATTTTGACTGCCATGTATGTCTGTGTACTCTGTGTGCAGTGCCCATAGAAGCCAGAAGAGGGCGCCAGATCCCCAGGAAAGGAGTTGTGCATTGCCCACGTGGGCGCAGGGAATTGAACCTGGGTCCTCTGGAACAACAGCTAGTGCTATTAATATCTCAGCCATCTCTCCAGCCTCAATTTAAGTTTTTAAAAAGTCACACAGTAGCCAGGTGAGTCTCCTAGCCAAGGGGCCACCCCCCTGGGGAGGCAGTCTCACCTTAAACCATGCTAATGCAATAGATGGGATGACTAACTCCTTCTACTGAGGTCTACCTCAGGATCACTGAGTCAGCAGCTGCTTATGGGCACTCACTCCTTATTGCAGTTTCCTACTCCAAAACAGGGCAGAAAAAGTTTGAAGAAAAGACTGTTTTAAAAGAACAGAGGTTTGTAAGACAAATTAAACATGAGCCTTTTCTATCAAATGCTAAAAAACTTGAGCACAGGACAAGGAATTCAAATCTTTTTATCTCCCCTGCCTTGTAGGACTTTTATATGCAAATGTTTTGCCCCCTCCTCCCACCAATAAAACTTTATTTACACAAAGATTCTGCTGCATTCTGGGATTGTCGTGGCTGACCGAGTCTCTCTTCATTACCTGTACACCCTTTCTTTTAAGACTAACCAATCAAATAAGACTATGAGGTGCAACCCCAGCCAATGGGTGAAAAGGCACGGTGGTCACCTGAGTTAGAGTAAAAACCAAGTGTGCTTCCTGTCTCTGTGCTTGCTCTTCTGAACGCTGCCTCTAGATGGAGTCAAGTTTTGTCTTGCCTACGTACTAAATATACATACATCACACATGTAGATAATTTTCTTGTATTTTCAATACTAAGGCAAATTTATGCAAGTTGAATATGCATTTTATCTATTATTAGTGTAAAGGAGAAAAAGGTCCTATGTGTTTTAAACTCCCATAAATAACAAAATCCAGCAAGTAGGTTTCATATTGTGATTCAATACATTCATCACAAGCCAGCCATGGATTCAGGGATTGCTATTAAAGACCATCATGCACGGATGACAAGATTTATGAAGACAGAGTCGAATTTAGTTCCATCAGGAACAAGTAGAGTCTCCCTGTGTAGTCCTGGCTGGCCTATAACTTTCTCTGTAGACCAGGCTGGCCCACGACTTGCAGTGACCCTCCTGATTCTGCCCCACAAGTGCTGAGATTTCAGACCCATACCACCACACCCAGCTCATGTCTACTTTTCTTTCAATTAAAAACAAAAACAAACAAACAAAAACACTGATTCATTGATTGATTGATTGGCTCACATGCGTGCGTGTGCGTGCGTGCGTGCGTGCGTGTGTGTGTGTGTGTGTGTGTGTGTGTGCGTGCGTGTGTGTGCACGTGCGTGTGTCAGTGTGGGTATGGGAGCACCATGGCATGCATATGAAGTCAGTGGAACATGCGTCTCAGTCCTTGTCTCCCACTGTGCTCACAGCTTTGTGTGCGGGGGCTGCTGGCTGGCTTGGGCTTCCCGTTCACCTCGGTAGCATTGGGATTCCAGAAGTGGGTTCTGGGGATCCAAACTCTAATCCCCACACTTGTGTGGCAAGTGCTATATCTACTGAGCTGTATCAGCTACTACTCAGCCAACGTCTGTTCTTTTAAGGGTGAAAACCCAAAGTGGAAGGAGGTAATCATTAGATTCTAAACCATCTGCAGACAGGACAGGAACGAAGCAGTTCCCCTGCCTTAATTCTCTGTAACACACGGCAGCTGTGTTTTGTTAGCTATGACATACACATGTTTCCTGTAACATACGGGAAAACACGTAACGAGCAGGGGATAGACTCTGAAAGAACCCCAATTCCATAGACGAGAAATACAGCTGCAAATGTCATCCATCTACCCGAACAGATGTTCTGTTCGCACCCGCTGTCCTGTCTGAGGAACCGGTTCTGGCAGGGATTTCATCTCTAACGCCTTGTGCAGGTTATTGCCTTTGGTTTCTCTTTTTTCTTTTGGTTTTTCTTTTTTCAATGGTTGGGACCGTTTGTTTAAAAGAGGTGACTAGCCACCACACTGAAAGTTATAAAAACAAACAGAAATGCCCTGGGGCATGTGCTGGTTGGCTGGCCTTCCTCGGGACCTACCCCTCCTCCAAGATCATAAATAAATGAAGTACCGAAGTCAAAAGTGCTGTGGGTAACCCCAACAACACACTCACACACTGTGGCTTTATGGCGTTGGCAGCATGTTTGGTTTGCAGTCTTGTAATCTGTGAAGACACAGTTTTACTAACTGCTTTGTAGTTACTAAAGTGTTTCCTGTTTCATATCATCGAACCCCGCTGGCAATCTGGGTTAATGAATTATCTAACTCGGGGTGGAAACTGCACCCCAAACATCAAGGCTGTGGTCGAAACCTACCATGTACCATGGTCAGGCTGGGTGGGCCATCCAGAGTCTGTGTGGCTGAGGCGCTCACTGGAACAGAACAAAAGGACAAGTTCACTGGCCTCGCCGTGACGACCTAAGCATCTGACCACACACCCTCCAAAAAAGATACAGACAGCCCACAGGAAGCACATGCCTCAGACAACAGGTGTTAGCCAGCTGGCTTAATTTGATTTTTGTTTTTTGTTTTTTGGGGTTTTTGTTTGTTTGTTTGTTTGTTTTTGTTTTTTATTTTTTTTTTTCAAGACAGGGTTTCTCTGTGTAGCTTTGCTCCTTTCCTGGAACTCACTTGGTAGCCCAGGCTGGCCTCGAACTCACAGAGATCCGCCTGCCTCTGCTTCCCGAGTGCTGGGATTAAAGGTGTGCGCCACCACCGCCCGGCTTAATTTGATTTTTAAATTTTTTTTTAATTATTATTTTGAGGTGCCAGGGATAAAGCCCAGCGCCTGTGCATGCTAGCGAAACATTCTACACCAAGTCTTCAAAAATAACTTTACCGAGAAATAATTACTTGTGTGTGTGTGTGTGTGTGTGTGTGTGTGTAGTTTTTAGGATATTCACAGAACTATGTGACCACAATCACTAGCTAATCTTAGAGCATTATCAATCTTCCTTAAATGCTGATACCTGTTAGCTATTGTGGCTGCTTTCCTACCCACCTCTTCAGCCTCTAGAACAAGTACTGTCACCTGTGTATCTGTGATTTGACTGAGTATTTCACACATATGGAACTACACACTGTGTTCTGGCTGCTTCCAGTCAGTGTGTTTTCACTGTGTAATAGGTCACAATTAGCATTATTTTTATGCAGTGTAATATGTCACAATTAGCATTATTTTTATGGTCCAGTATATAACTGGACCCCAACTGTCTATTACTTAATGGACATTTATGTTGTTTCCATTTAGGAAGAATGAGTTCTGAAAAATATCCCAAGCATGAGGCTAGATGTGAAGGAATTATTAATTCAGGCACAGCTTGAGACAGAGGGAACCTGACTCAGTCAATACTAAATGCTATTTTTAATTTTCCTAGAAAGGTAAATCCTTCAGCCTCTTTTCCAAGATTTCACAATTCCTATCTGAGAGTCCTTGGAGTATCTAATTACTCAGGATTTTTTTCTCCCCATTATACAACTTACCTATTAGTTTATTATTTCTTTCTCTAGTTCATCTTTAGTCCTAATTCTACCTTAAAAATATTGGTCATAACCTTGTTACCGCTGTACACTTACTTTTTTTTTTAAACAAAAATTACTGGCAAAAGCATTCCACTCATAACTGTCTTTAAATTACTAGAAAAGTAGAAAATAGGACTTCTGGACTCATTTGCAACTTGTGTAGTCTAGATCAAGTTTTTGCCAACTACAGTTGTGAGAAATATGGAGCCTGCTGATGTTTCTGTAAATAAAGTTTTACTGAAACATGGCCAAGTTCATTGTTTTATTGTCTACAGCTAGTTTTGTAATGGTATACTACAACTATTAGTTTTAGAAGAGCATCTTGCCATGTAACTTCAAGTAGTTACTCTCTCAATATACTCTTTACAGGAAAAAAAACACCGAAAAAACAAAAACAAAAACTGATCTAGATGTTATTCCAGCTTTAAAGCCAAAAGATACCGCTGTGTTAGAACTGATCCTCTCCCAGTGCACCTCGGAAGCCACAGAGCGCTCTCCTCCATGATGGAAGGCACTAACAGGACTGAAATGAAGAAGGTCTAGCCTCATCACACTAGGCTCTTAATGAGTTGCACACCAGGCTCTTCCTGAGTTCCACACCAGGCTCTTCCTGAGTTCCACACCAGGCTCTTCCTGAGCTCCACACCAGGCTCTTCCTGAGCTCCACACCAGGCTATTCCTGAGCTGCACACCAGGCTCTTCCTGAGCTCCACACCAGGCTCTTCCTGGGCTGCACACCAGGCTCTTCCTGAGTTGCACACTTCACTCCCAGATGGCAGCAGGAAAGTCAGTCCATCCCAGATGACTGACCGCTGTCTGCATCGCTAAGAAGCACACCGGCAGTCCACAGGTTTGACCACATCCACCGTATGCACTGGGCACTAGAAAGCCTCCATCTTGCCAGGAACGGATCAGATTTATTGATCATGTCACTCCAATGCTGACCTTTCCATTATTATTTGGATCTTTCTATCTGAAACTTGAGGGTATGTTCTCGAAGAGAACTTTCCTGTCATCCCTAGAACCTGGGGCTTTTAGATCTTTCTCCAAGCCAGAGGAGGGGTTGAGGATTGGGGATGAGTAAACCGCCCTTAAGGGACCCCTACATATGGGCTATGGAGTCGCCCCCACCTCCCCTAACCCCAGTGACATCAGTACTTTTTCTTACCATATGTACCACGGGGAGAATTTACACATTCTTCTTTATGTTAATTTGCGCAAACAACCATACAAACATTATGTATATTTTAAAACATAAAAATATTTGAAAAACTGAAGAATGAATTCTTTAATATGTCAAAATCTTAATAACTGATTTCTCATATTCCATTAGATCTGGTTGCCTACCCCAGACCATCTGGACAGTCCACTTGGAGAAAATCACTCCCAACACAGCTTGCTGTTGTTTTTTTCTTTTCTTTACTGTTTCTCTATTTGGCGATATTTCCTTTGTTAGTTTTCTTTTAACGTTCCCCGCTTCCCTGAAGTATGTTTTTTATTTCCTGAGTCCGGGCCCTCCTCCTAGCACAGAGGACCGCTGCCCCTGCCCCTGCCCCTCCCCCTGCCCCCGCCCCCCCTCTAATCTCTCTGGCTTTAAGAGGCAACAGAGACTTCACAAGAAGCCCCTGCAAAGACAGCGATGGGAACTATCTAGAGTTCCCAGACACACCACTAATGCTGTGCTTCGTCACTCTGCAGTCCTGGTGCCCGCCGGTGTCAGCACCGTGCCGTCTCAGGCCTGAGCCCACCAGTGCTCCAAAGCCCTGTGCACACAGCGCACCTGACTGTCCCTCACAAGTATCACCTGCTCTCCGACTTCCTCTACCCAGAGTTCTTTTCTTCTCCTTTCAGAAATAAAAAATATTTAAATTATTTGAAAAAAAAAAAGTATGAGACAATCACATCTTTGTTTGTGTGTACATGCACACATGTCCATGTGTGTGAGTACATGTGTATGCACACAAATGTCCGTGTGTGTGTGTGTGTGTGTGCGCGCGCGCGCGCGTGCGCGCGTGCGCGTGCTCATGCGCACAACTATGGAAGGTGAGGATCAATGTCAGGTGTCTTCCTCAATTGGTCTCCGTTTTATTATTATCAGATTTATTTTATTTATTTATGTCTGTATGTATTTGTGTCTGGGAATAGGTGTGACAAGGGTATGCATAATTGTGTATGCAGGGGCCAGATGAGGGCAATTGATCTCTCAGAGCTCAAATAACAGGCGTTTATAGAATGTCTGGATCTGAATTCCAGTCCTCATAACTGCTCTTAACCTCTGAGCTATCTCTCTAGCTTATCTTTGGTTTGTTTGATTTTTGAGACAGGGTTTCTCTGTGTAGTCCTGCCTGTCCTGGAACTCACTCTGTAGACCAGGCTGGCCTTGAACTCAGAGATCCCCCTGCCTCTGTTTCCCGAGTGCTGGGATTAAAGGCGTGCACCATCACACCAGCTATCCACTGTATCTTTTAAGGAAGATTTCTGACTGAACCCAGAGCTTGCAGATTTGGCTGGACTGCCTCCTAACAAGCCCCAGAGATTCCCGTCTCCACCTCCCAGCACAGGGATTATCAACGTGCTACAGGGCCCAGCTTATACCCTGCCGTCCCTGAGTGCTGGGGACCAAACTCAGGTCCCCACGCTTGCATAGCAAAGACTTTACTGCCTCAGCTCTCCCCGTCCCCAGATTTGATCTTGCTGGTTTACAACCGCATCTTGACAAGTCCAGGTCCTAGATCGGATGCCCACGCTGGTCACAAGAAGGGACAGGGGACCTGCTAAAGCCCTCAGCATGGAGACTCAGTCATGTCAGCGGCCTTGGCCACTAACCATGCTCTTCCCAAGGTCCCTCGGGAAATCCCAAAATGGGAACTTGCGTGATGCCAAAATTTTTACTCATTCTTTTGTAAGTCAAATTGCCAAATAATAACTAAGCAAAATCTACAAGATCTACAGCCTTGGATTACAGAGCTAAGTCAAAGCCAGAACCAAAATGGATAACATGTCATCACCAAATATATTGTTTCCAAGAAAAAAAGTCTCTAAAAAATTAAGCAAGCAAGAAAAAATGAGCATAAAGCTATTTTAGACCTTGAACCCACACAGACACTTACTGGGTGCGGCAGGACCAGCTGATCTAGAGTCCAGTGCTTGCCAGGTTAGAGGATTCCCTGAAATGACAAAAATATAAGTTAAAAATGAAAACTGTAAGACAGAAGCAAGTTTTGGTAGCAAATCATCCTAAATTCTGCCACCAGTAAAACAACCAAAGAACTTCTGCAACACAGAGCACCTCGCTCTGCGGAGTGTACTTGACTCAAGTTCTTTTAAAGTTCTTTTTCTTTTTTCTTTTTGGAATGACATCAAGTCAACTACCTATATTTAAATAAGCATTAATTTATATCTCTTCTCCCTTGAGCCCTCTAAGAGAAGCTAAAGGGCATCATGAACTTAGCCCCTCTTCTTTGCCAAACATTTATCCTAAAAAGATGGAAGGGAATCCAGCTTGTGTGTCCCATTACCAATCCAGCTCGTGTCCCTCAAGCAAGCAAAGTTCCTTAGCAGTCCGAGCCACCCCGGCCAAGTCTGGGATCTCTGGGCAGAAGTCTAGCTTTTAGCTCCCCTTCCCCTTCTGATCCAGATCGTGACTGGTGGAGATGGCCAGGCCACCATGCCTAGAATCAGGCTGTGACCCTCAACAGCTGCAGAGAGGGACGCAGGAACCTCTGTGGTGTTTCAGAACGGTCTGATGTCGGTCCTAACAGCCAGCGCTGGGAGTGCCCCTGCTGTGCTTCAAGGGAGTTCTTCCACTTCATCCTTGCTTCAGAGCTTTGGCTAAGGCGCTGTTGGATTCCCAGTGTCGGAGATGAAGAAACTGAATGCAGACTCACAGAGACACGCCGTGCCAGAGCAGGGGTGAACTCAAACTCCCGCCAGGCCCTGTGTTTTTAGCTCTGTCTTACGTGAGAGATAAAGGGCAGGACTGGAACGATGGAGTACTTGCTGCTCTTGCAGAGGACCTGGGTTTAGTTCCCTGCACCCACATGGCAGCTCAGAGCCATCTGTCACTCCAGTATTGTCCAGAGGATCTGATGCCCTCTTCTGGCCTCCACACTGGTCCTGCATGCTCATGGTACACATACATACATGCAGGCAAAAACAATCATACACATAACAATTAAAAAAAATTTTGCTGGGCGGTAGTGGTGCACGCCTTTAATCCCAGCACTCGGGAGGCAGAGGCAGGCGGATCTCTGTGAGTTCGAGGCCAGCCTGGGCTACCAAGTGAGTTCCAGGAAAGGCGCAAAGCTACACAGAGAAACCCTGTCTCAAAAAACCAAAAAAAAAAAAAAATTTAAAGAGGCAAATAACCACTAACCAGCAATGTGCACATAATTGCTGACTGAGTTATATATAAAATATTAAATAGGAGTTTAGATTTTCTTAGTTCTTCAACTTTCTGGGTTATGGCAACAGATCTCTCAAATATTAAAATAACATGAGGACATATATCCCAAATAAAAATACCAAGTAGAATGGTGCTTTGGTAGACACAAATCAGCAGGCCCAGATTTTCTGTACCCAATGCTGTCCAGCAAGCCACTTTGCTCTATCACAGGGGTCCTGTGCACTTACCTTTCAGCTCACCAACACTGATGTAGGGTCTACTGGTAAATTCTCTAATCTGTGAAAGAGAAAACAGTCGGCTAGCCACTCGTATTCTAAACTGGAGATGGACAGATCGAACAAAGCCCGATACGGTCGCTGGTAAATTAACCTTTTCACCGAATCACCCCCACATGTGCCTTCCTGACAGCGGAAGGAGTTGTAGAAAGGGGACACTCACGGATCTGGCTATTTCTCCAAGCGGTCAAGGGCAAACGTCTCACCTACCTTCAAAGGTACAGTCTGAGGCATCTCTGTGTCTAAAGTAGCTTTGGGGACAATTTATTTTAATGCATGTACTATTGCAAGCAATCTCAGGGAGCAAAGAGTCGACTTCTATCATCTTCAACCTAAGATGCCATAACCAAAACCACTCTGTTCTCAGATCAATTGTGCGGCTCCTCCAGGCATACCTGCTGACTCTGGCTGAGGATCAGCTCATTCTGCTCCTGCACTTTCTGGCCTAGCTCTTCTATCCGCCTCTTGTAGAAAACATTATCTGCACTTAGATCGTGCATCATTGAGGTTCGAAGCTTCTCGATATTCGACAGGAGCTGGAATAACAATTGAGAAGCGCATTAGTCTGCAAGGTACATGCATGATCTTTTTTGTTGTTGTTGCAGATTTTATGTGCTTGTCTTGACTTCTCTGCTGGCTTTTTGCAGTCTCTCTGCATTGAGTCATTCAGAAAATCTTCAGTCCATGCATGTCAAGGCCCTGGCTATGCTAGACTTCATCCCTTCCCAGGAGTTTATGGTCTGAGACAGAAAAAGCTGATCAGGCGGGCAGTGAGTCAACTCGAGCATATTCCATCAAGTAACACACAGCTGCTTGGTGACTGAGGACAAGGGTCTTTCCTGTGGGGGGGGGGGGGGGTCTCACGTCCAAGATGAACTTTACATACAGCCCTGTGCCCTGCCCTCATATCCACACATAACATGCCAGCTCAACTGGGCAGTCATGGGTCAGAGAGTTCATTTGATTCATTTTATACCCCAGCAATCAGCATAATCACTGGTCCATACATGTAGGAGCTTCAGGAACAGAGGGAGAAGGGAGACGTGAATGGAGGGAAATGGCGGCGAAATGCACAGATTCATCTTAGAGACCATGATGGTTAATCTCTTTTTCTTCTTTTTACTCATATGTGCATGTGGTCTCAGTGTGTATGTGTGTGGGTGCATATGCATGCGAGTACACACACGTGTACCCTGTCCATGTGGAGGCCCAAGGTTAACACTGGACACCTTCCTCCATCACTCCTTATCTTCTTCAGGCAGAACCTCTCAATCCAACCCCGAACTGGCTGATACGGCTAATCCTGATAGCCTTCTGAGGCTGAAATTATAGGTGAGTCACCACGTCCACTAAGCGTTTTCGCAGGGTGTGGGTACCTGCGCCTGTCCTCTTGTGTGGCAAGCCTTTTAACTGCTGAGCCAACTCCTCAGCCCATGTGATGGTTAATCTTGTCAGCTTAATGGAATTTAGAGTCACCGCAGAAATGAACTTCTAAGCTTGTCTGTGAAGGATTTTCTAAATGGAGTTCACTGAAGTGGGAAGACCCACCTTGAACGTGGGCACCATTCTATGGGATAGGTCCTGGACTGAATACGAAGCAGAAGGGGACCTGAGCAGTGACATTCACTTCTTTGTTTCTTGACAGTAAGCTCCTGCCTCCCTGATTTCCACTGGGGTGGACTGTATCCTCCAGCTGTGAACCAGTGGGCCCTTCCTTAAGCTGCTTCTGCAAGCACTTCCTCAGTCGTCCATAAACCGACACAGGAACTTGATGCCAGGGGAGATTGTATACTGGACAAAAACATGGCTTCTGATAATCTAGGGAATGCCTGTCCAAGCAGTTTCAGTAATTGACAAAACAGAAGGGTAAGGAAAAACAACACAAACCAGCTTGTAACCGGTAGTCGGGACACTGTGCATCTCACTCCGGATATGGAGAGGGGGTGGGCTGACCAAACTGGGGCATTTCGTCACGGTCGCCCACAAACCGACACAGAAACTTAATGTCAGGGGAGAGTTTCTTTCATGAGAGGGTATGAGTGTCCAGATGGGCATTTTCCATTGTTTTTTTTTTTTGAAAGATTTAATTTTAACTTGTGTATATGTGCATGCATGTGTGGATATGTGCACACGAGTGTTGGTACCTAAGGAGGCTAGAAATGTCTGGCGCTGGGCACAGGCAGTTGTTTGCTGCCTGATATGGGAGCTGAGACCTGAACTTAAGTCCCCTGGAAGAACAGTATGTACTTTTGGGCATTTGTGTTTTGTTTTGTTCTGTTTATTTATTTATTTGTTTATTTATTTAATTACACTCATGATATTAATTACATTTGTGGTTAAAAAAAAAAAAATGTGTAGCCCAGGCCTCAAACTCGTGATCCTCCTGCCTCCGCCTCCTTCAGCAAATCCTACCGGCGTGCGCCACCACTATTGAACTATCTCTTCAGCCTGGCTGTGTGTTTTTAAATCAACACTCACTATGATGCTATGTACTCCAGACCTTGTTTATTCCATGATGCTACAGAAATGCAGTCAAGACTAACAGTGCAAACTCAGTCTGGAGAGGTAACATAATGACTCAAATTCAGAGAGCTGGGCCGGACAGAGCCTGACCTTGAACTTCCACATCTGGCTTCAGAGTCAAGGCTCTACCCATGGCATGGTCTTGCCTGTGAAGTTCTCTGGGTTTCCAAAAGTGCGTGTAGAACACTGAGCTGAAGCATGTGGGAAGCTAGAAGAGAACTCCTCTGAGCCTGGTGGATTCTAAGAATTTCTCCAAGAAACAAAGCGTCAAGAACTTACAGACATAGTAGTGCAAGACTTTCATCCCAGAACTTGGGAGGCAAGAGGCAGGCAGATCTCTGTGAATTCAAAGCCAGCTTCAACTACTCGTGAGTTCTAAAACAGCCAGCCGGGGCTACTTAGGGAGACCCTGTCTCAAGACAAAACAAAAACAAACTTTCTCAACACTTCTAGATGGTTGGAAGGGCATGTCCCCATGACCCACAGAAGTCTTCTGAGAAATGCTTAGCTAGAAATCAGAAAGAGATTCTAGTAAAAATGCTCAGGGTTTGGGGTGGAGGTTTAGGACCTTAGACCAGATCACCAAATTGAGGAGCTATGCCAGCCACCAAGAAGCAAGGGAACCCAGGGAAAAAATCAGGGGGTGACATCACTGTGGTACCTCAATCAAGAATGGTTACAAAGGTACAGACAGGAATATGATGACAGGGGGATTCAGAGAGCTTAAACAAGATAGTCAAGATACTACCTCATGAAGCCGTGTGTGTATGTGTGTGTGTGTGCGTGTGCGTGCGTGCATGTGCGTGTGGTACCATTTCAAGCTCTCTGCTGTCCTCCCTAGCCTTACCCACAACACCAGCCCCCTCTGTCACTGTGTGACCATAACACAACTCCTGGGCTCTTGGCTGGGTCAGAAGGTCACACTGTAGATTATCTGTGACTCCCTTTGAATTCCTGCCAAGGCTATTTCAAAAAGAAAAAAGGTTGCCAAGAGCCTAGGTAAAGCAACAACAAGTTGGCACAGGCAACTTCCCCTAAACAGAGAAACACAGTGTGTGCATTGTGGGGAGAGTAGGCGCCAATCATGTGGAATAATTAATAGGTCTCAGGCGGAGATGACTGCATTTGATTGAATTCGCCTCTCTGTTAGGGTATAAGTGAGACAGGGAAGCAAGCAGCTTCTAAACAGCTGAACCAGCAGACAAAGGAACAGCGTACCCTGGCCAGGCATCAGTCTGTACACAAAGACTATGCACAACCCAGTCTTAGGTTTGGATGGAAGCTCTATGATGTTCTTCTAGCAGAACGCAGTGAAACTCACAGGCAGAGTTAAAGTCCACATCTGCTGACTTTCAGCTTATGGTCGGGGAAGCTATCCTGAGTCGGCTTGTCTTGCTCCGTGAGCCCTTTAAAAGAAGTTACAGACCCTTTCCAAAGAGGAAGATAGAAACAAGTGGCACCCCCAGAGGGCCTTGAGGTCAGTGACCATGATGGGGACTTCTGTGGAGGGATGCAGCTTCCAGAAGCTAAACCAGGCTAACCATGAAGAGTTCCACAGGAGAACACAGCTTAGGTCATGCTCTGAGTACAGCTTGTGGATTCATGAGCTGTGGTCCCAGCCAAGTCGTGCCTAAGACTCCTGTCCCACAGACAGTGGGAGATGACTAATGTGGATCATTTGAGCCTAAATGTGTGACAGTCTGCCCCGGGGAGTAGAAAGCTGATACAGGGGGAAGCAGCCATGAGAAGAACAAGTGAGGCTTTCCATGTGTTTAAAATGAAAAAAGACCAGGGTGAGGCTGGAAAGACCGGTGGGTAAAGAACATGCACACAAGCATTAGTTCAGATACCCAGCACCAAGTAAACGCTGAGCAGGCTGCTGCACTTGGGAGGTGGTGACCGCGAATCGCCGGGGCAAGTCAACTGCCTGAACTAACTCTCCACATCACTAAGCTCCAGCTTCAGCAAGAGATCCTGCCTCAGGAAATAAACTGGATGGTGAAGACACACTCAATATCAACCTGTGCCCACGCATACAGTGTGCATATGACCACATGGCATGTGAACACACATACATGCACACACACTATATATATCAAATCTTTGGTAATAGGATATTCTGCTTAGTACTGTATGAAAGAAGTACTTAGTACTAAATATATATAGGAACATCATTTTAGGGAATGTGTGGATGAGGAAACAGTGTGCTCTATGCACAAAAGATCTGTTAGCAATACAGAGGGCACAAGAGATAACAGTACTTAAAAAAATAAACAAGATTTCCTATCTTAAGATATTCTCAAATACACCTACTTTAGGTGCTTTGTCCCAGTGGAAACATTTACAAGGAATTTTCAGTGAACAGGAATCACTTTTATAATAAAGTTTTGTTTTCATTAGACTCTTAATGTTAACAGTCTTTTATTTATATTCCAGCTCAGAAATGTGGGAAAAAAACATATATAAATTCAATAACATAGAAATGATGAACATATGAAACATCTAAGATTATCACATAGCCAATAAAACGATGCTGAAGGATATTTTTAAGCATAAAACATTTGTTATCTAGAAAGTGCAAATGCAAATTTTGTAAGGCTACATCTATACGTGGGGGTTTATATTTCTGGAAATGGAACCTTTAGATGTGCATATTGATGCAATTGTGGCATGAATGTTATGGGCTGACCAACCACTTTCTGATCAGATCAAAGGCCTGCTCCACAGGAAGGAGCTCATGCCTGGGGCTGTAAATTAGGCCACAAAATTGTGGTTGGAGAGGTCACAGGCAAAAGGGGAAAACTTAGTACTATGACTTTGCTAATGGGCAGGGTATCAAATGCTTCTAAATACCTTCTTTATACCTTTAGATTGACAGAGCTCTCAACCCTCATTAGAGAAGCTGTCTGCAGTGGGCTGTGGTTAATACAAAAAGATTCACAACTGATCAAAGTACAGAGAATAAGTGATTACGGAATGTCCATCCCTGATAGGACATTTACCCCCCCCCCCCCACACACACACACACACACTCTACCCAAGGCTCAGGGAAGAGAGGGCAGGAAATCTGTAAGAGCCAGAGATGGCGGGCCCCATCTATAAAACAGTTGGGCATGATATGTTACCCAGGAAACTGGTCTCCTCTTTGGGTTTAGTCTTGTTAATAAAAGAATTTAAAATCACACTCAGAAGGAAGCATGAGGACAATTTTATCAAGAGTTTAAGAGAAAACCAACAGGTCAGGAAAGCTGTAAGTTTTGGCAGCAGCCTGGAGGGAAAACATGGAAAAAAGGAAAAGAGAAAACGAGGCCATTTGCAAACAGCCCCATGGTGAAGGTACAGAGCTTTAGAGAAAGTGAGGGAGCGGCCGACAAGAGAAAGGAGAAAGCTGTGCTTCTCCGAGTGTGGACTAGACAAGGGGCAGGCTCCGGGGCCATCTGGAATGACAACGCTGGTACACTCACAAGCGCAAGGAGGCTGTGGCTGCCTACCTAAGGGAAAGCCAGTCAACAATCCAGCATGGACGGGGAGGAGCTCATGAAGCCCCACCTGGAGCTGAAGAGCTACTGGGAGCCGGCGGCTGCTGGGGAGACAGAGGCATTTTTTGTCATGGATGTGGCCTCTGGCAGGTCGCCCATGCCCAGGGGATGGCCCTACACCCGTGTGCATCTGGGCGACGCTAACTGGAAGCAACGGCTATTCCTTAAGCAGATTTTAGAAAGCAGACATGAAGTTGGCAGGAAGAGGGGCATGGTGGTGAAGGAAGTCCAGAATGGGCTGGGGGCGGGGCGCTGGGAATGGGTAGGATCAAAATACACGGCACGCACGTGTGAAACTCTCCAAAGACAGACAAAATAGTTCAAAACGTTTATAACACAGAAAGAGAATTGAAGAGAAACTTACAAAGGAATAGCAGTGGTTCACTTTGTATGAAAGCCATAAATAATTCTCGTTTTGTTACACATTTCTCCAGAAATGTTAAGTAGGAACATACTACCATCATTATTGAGTAAATTAGAAATTCTTTTCAAAAACGGCCAACGTGTGTGCGTGCGTGTGTGTGTGTGTGTGTGTGTGTGTGTGTGTGTGTGTGTGTGTAGCTTAGTAATACAGCACTTGCCTGAGCTCGAGGCCCTGGGCTCCATCCTCAGCACGGGAGAGAACGGGGCAGGGGTGTCTGACGAGAGGGAGGTCTCAACTCTCAGCCTTACCTGTCCCTTCTCCTTGCTGTGTTCCTCGTTGAGAACCTGAAATCGATCTGACCACTTGTTTGCCTGGAGGAGAGAAGACAAGTGATCTGTCTGTAACAGTAACGCAGCAGAAACTCGCTCCACACTGGAGCTTGCTTTTCACTGGGTACCTATGAAACTCAATGACCAAGTAAAATGTTAGCTGGCATTTTCAGATATATCTAGTACAGAGTAGTCAGTATTTTAAATTAGAAAGTGGGGTCAGGGGAGTCTGTCACAACTATGGGGACGGGGATGACACAGTCAGGGTCACTATTGCTGTGATGAAACGCCATGACCAAACCCTTGGGCAGGAAAGGGTTTGTTTATTTGGCTTATACTTCCACATCACAGCTCATCACAGTTCGCTGTCAAAGGAGGTCAGGACAGGAAATCCAGCAGGGCAGGAATCTGGAGGCAGGAGCTGATATAGAGGCCACGGAGGGTGCTGCTGACTGGCTTGCTCCCCAATGGCTTGCTCAGTCTGCTTTCTTTTTTTTTTTTTGGTTTTTCGAGACAGGGTTTCTCTGTGTAGCTTTGCGCCTTTCCTGGAGCTCACTTGGTAGCCCAGGCCGGCCTTGAACTCACAGAGATCTGCCTGCCTCTGCCTCCCGAGTGCTGGGATTAAAGGCGTGTGCCACCAATGCCCGGCTTCAGTCTGCTTTCTTATAGAAGTCAGGACCACCAGCCGAGGGAGGGCACCACCCCCATTGATCACTAATTACGAAAATGCCCTACAGGTTTGTCTACAGCTGGATCTTATGGAGGCGTTTTCTCAGTTGAGGTTCTCTCCTCTCCAGTGACTCTGGGGGGTGAGGTAAAGAACTAAGGTTTCTGGGTCTAAGGTTCTAAACAGGCAACTCAGTTCGTGGGAGACACTACAGTCTGTGGGAAGTAAATGTCAAGAGTATGAGCCAACTTGTAGTTTCCTACTCATGCCAAGCACCTGGCTGAGCAACCACCGGCAGCTCGGAAGAGGATTTAAAGGACACTCTGCTCTGTGCGGGAAAGGGATGGACACAAGGATGAGAGAACTACTGACTGTGTGTAATTAAGATCTGACCGAACAAATGGTATATAGAGTCTAGAGGAGATTTGGGAAAGCCTTGTGGAGGTGTTGTTCCAGCGATACTGGGGAATAAGTGTGAGGCGGATCCTGAAAACAGAGCTCACTGCCAGCGGAGAAAACAGCAGGGCCGTGGTAGGAAACAAGGAGTCATGTTTTAGAACAGCGGTTCTCAACCTTCCTAGTGCTGCGACGCTTTAATACAGTTCCTCTTGCAGAGGACCTGGGTTCAGTATCCCCTTTATGGATGAAAACCACCTGGGACTCCAGTTCCATGGGATCCAGCACCCTCCTTCTGGCCCGTATGGGCACTGCATATGTGTCTTACACTGTACACATAACTTCATGCAGATGCACACACAAATAATTCAATAAATGCTATAAACCGTGGCTGCGGTCATCACCCATATCGTACCTGGCTGTCAAGGAGCTGCAGCATGTTTTGGAAATCCTGGGGATGCGGGAGATGGTCTTCTTTAAACTCATTAACGTCTTGTAAGGTGCCTATGTTGGACTTGATCTGCATATTGGACTTCTGTATTTCTAACAATTGCTATAAATGAAGAAAATATCACCAGTAGAAATGTTAGACATGTGTCTAACTGAGACAGTGGAAAAGCTGGAGGGCCCAGAGCCCTGTTCAGCTCTTCCTGCCCTTCCAAACCGACCCTCCTTGCCGCTTCCGCCTGCCTCTCCCACGGCTTCGCTCTTGTCCCCTACCTCTCTCTGATCTTTGATGTTTCCATCAGAATGTACACAGGATAGAAAGGGAAGGAAAACTAACTTTTAAAAAGTGATTTATGATTGGGGGTAGGGCATGGCACAGTGTATGTGTGGTCGCCAGAGGACAACTGTTAGTCTGTTCTCTCTTTCTACCTTCATGTGGGTTTGGGGGACTGAATTCGGGACACCAGGCTTACACACAAGTACTTTACTCTCTGGACTATCTCTCTGGCCCCAAATCAACTTTCTGGCCTTTGACAATGTGTCTTTAAATTTTTAACAGGCACATAACATTTGTGAGAGGAACTGGGTATGTCTGTCTCTTTCTGTTTTTTTTTTGTTTTTATTTTAAGACAGGTCTTGCTCTGCTGCTCAAGCTGGCCTTGAACTCTTGCTGATCCTGTCTCAGCCTCTTGAGTGCTGGATTACCGGGGCATATCACCATGCCCCGTGACAACTAGTCCTAAGAAGTTAAGACACTTTAATGGAAAGCCAACACCATCCAGGGGCCATCCCAGTAAATCCTGTAGGGGCATAAATGTTTCAAGTTCCTCAATGTTAACTGTGGCAATCAATCAATCATCAATCAGTCAATCAATAGCAATCCCATACAGCAACAGGCAACCAAGTTAACATGAACAACAGAAGGGCGGGAGCCTACTCACTGTGTGCTCACAGTGACCACCCATGTGCAAAGCAGCTTTTCCGTCAAGAAGCGTGTTCCCACCAATACTACTGGTAAGGCCAAAGTGAAAAGCCCTAGAGCATGAAGAACATGTGCGCACTAGGTACGGTGTGATGAGGTGACATATCACCTCCCCGCATAAACTCTGACTAATCATGATAAACTCCTAGCAGGGCTTCGGATACAAACAACCCAAACTTCCTTAAATCGTTAGGTTCATCAATAACAAGATGGAAACACTGAAATAGACCAAAGGAAGCCTAAGGAGACAAGGTGACTATGTCCAACATGGTGTTGGACAAGAACCTGAGCAGGAAAGGAAAATCAAAGGATTTGGGTGTCCTTCCCACAGAAGCCCTTAGTTTTGTTTCTAAAACTTGTCGGCCTCTAGAGGGAGCCCGAGGATCGCCCTCGGGTCTCTCTTCCTTTTCTCCAGTTTTCAGATCAAAAGGAACTAGATTGTCAGGCACTGAAGGGTCCAGCCCCAGTAAGTGAACCTTCTATGACACACATCTATGGACCACAGTTGTTCCCACCCAGCACAGAGTCTGCTCGCCATATCCTGCTTACTTCAGAGACCCAATCCTCTTCATACGACAGGTGTGGAATGAGGAGAGGACTAGGCAAGGACTCTTCTCTCTCCCCCGCCCCTTTCCTCCTCCTCCTCCTCCTCCTCCTCCTCCTCCTCCTCCTCCTCCTCCTCCTCCTCCTCTCACCTTGGTAATCTGTGTCAGCCTTTCCATCCACTACTTGGAACATTCTAGAATCTGGGGAAGGGTTTGTAGTTTAAGGCTATTTACATCTAATCAAATAAGGAAAGAGCAAATTTCTTCTGGGAGCTGAGCAAATGCATCCAACAGGTGTTCTGTACTAGAGTCTGTACAGACCGCCCACTCATAACAAAACCATTTCTCTGCCTGCTCTGCCTCCTATGTGCCCCAGTCTCCCTGGTAGGAGAGGCCGTGTGTACTGGGCATGGTGAAATATCTGAACCCTGGGTCATGGGGTCATGCTAACACTGTATCTCAAAGCAATAATACCATGAGAACTTCTAAGATAGATACTCACATATTCTAATGCTGAGTTCTTAGAAGTTAAGTCTTTAAACTCCTTCATGAACATCTCCTTAACCTTTTCCATTTCATCCAGTAACTTCTCCTTTTCTTCCTCTTTCCATCTATCAAATAACTTCAGAAAGTCGTCTTCCTTCATTTTCTGCATTTCATATTCCTGGAATTATTTTAATATGTATCATTAAAGGCTCCGGGATAAAACAGGCGAATTTCAAAACAAACTGTAGCTTCATCCTAACTCTGTTAGTATTTCTTCCTTGAAGTAGACCAGTAAGAACTCTTCTTAAAAACAGTAGGTCTATACACAATGATTCTTCCGAATTGAAAGCTAGCTGGGGAATTGGCAAGATGACTCATGGGGTAAACGTACTTGGCGCCAAGCCTGACAGCTTGAATTTGATCCTAGGACTCACAAGGTGGAGGTAAAGAATCAACTCTAGCAGGGTCCTCTGACTTCCACATGCCCACTACATATGTGTACTTGTGGTGATATATTGTGTAACCTAATAAAATTTACCTGAAGGTCAGAGGACAGAACAAGCCACTAGATTAAACATAGAGGCCAGGCAGTGGTGGCACACACCTTTAATCCTAGCACTCGGGAGGCAGAGATCTGTCTGGATCTCTGTGAGTTCAAAGCCACCCTGGACTACGTGAGATTGACTCAGTCTAGGAGAGAAGACAGAATCAGGCAGTGGTGGCGCACACCTTTAATTCCAGTACTGGGAAGCACACACGCCTTTAATCCCAGGAAGTGATGGCTGGGCAGAGAAAGGTATATAAGGTGTGAGTAGACAGGAACTAAAGGCTTTTTGGCTAAGGAATCCCTTTCAGCTAGAGGGCTTTTGGCTAGAAAGCCTTCAGGCTGAGGAGTCCTAGAGGTAAGAGGTGGCTTGTTCCTTTGTCTCTCTGATCTTTCAGCATTTATCCCAATATCTGGCTTTGGGTTTTTTATTAAGGCCATTTAAGAATCTGTGTTACATGTATTCATAAATAGGTGTAGATTAAAAAAATAAACAAACCCACATTTGGAGACGGGAGACATGGTGGTTAACAGTGTTGGCTGCGTAAGCATGAGGTCCCGTGTTCAGACCCCCAACACCCATGTATAAGGCCACACATAAGCCTATGACCCCAGTGCTGCGGGAATGAGGAAGAGGAGGATTGCTGAGGCTTGAGGGCGTTCAGCCTTGCTCCAGGGTCAGTGAGAGATCCT
The DNA here is from genome assembly GCA_902168405.1 of Peromyscus aztecus. NCBI lineage: Eukaryota > Metazoa > Chordata > Mammalia > Rodentia > Cricetidae > Peromyscus > Peromyscus aztecus. Next base: position 34,309 of record CABHPQ010169992.1, read on the forward strand.
GTCTCAAAGGAATAAGGGCCCTGGCCTACATGTTCATGCATACATACATACATACATACACATATACACACATTATGCACAAAACACACACATACCATACACATACATATCACACACACACACACACACACACACCAAAGCCAGCATCCCCATTTCCCTGCATCTTTTAAAGTACTAGTAAGTGCATCATCTCCAGTACAGAACTCTGTGCCCTACCTTAGAGAACCGGACTGCGTGGGCATGCTGGGCAGACTCTAGTTGAGACCTGGTGAGCTGCAGCTGTTCCTTCAACATGTCTATCTCCTTCTGGAGTCTGTCGGTCTGGGCCTTTGTATTATACTCTGTTGCAACAGAAAACCTAGTTAGAATCTAGAAAATCTAGTTTCTTATGAACTTGCCTAAAAAAACCTTACAGGGAGTAGTTCTATGGATAAGATAAAAGAAATGCTCTCACTCGGGACATTATTACTTATTTTATGCTATGAGCCCAGTCCCGTGTTTATCTGGAGCCCTTCATGTGACCAGACATTTCATTAATTTTAGTGACCTCTTTCAGTCACTCACTGTACTAAGGTTGATTATTCAACAGGGACAGTGCGAGAGGCCTGTGCGGGAAGCACTCCTGGTTGTTATGACTACTGGTACTCTGGACTCTTCAGAGATGTCCATCTCACTCAAAAACAGAGAAGCAAAGGCTTCATCTACAAGTATCACAATACTGAAATCATACACGTTGTTTGGGCTCCCACCCAACTTTCCTCAAGTCCCTGTCATGGATCGTACAGAGGGCAGGGGACTCAAGACGCAGACTCGGGCGGTCGTCTGTCAACTAGGGCCAAAGCGAAGAACTGAAAAGGTGTCAGGAGGCCACAAGTGAAGGGGGGGTACTTATCATGTCCATGTACTTACATGAGGATGTACACATGACTGAATGGCTATACATGTGCTGTGAGTGGAGACATGAAAGGGATGGAAACCAAAGCAGAGTCAGAACCTCAAAGATGACCTGAAGAAGTAATACTCATTTCAGAGTCTGATGTGCTCTCTGACACGAGTATGAGATAGAATGGGAAACTGAAACAGAGAGACAGAGGTCAGTTTCACACTGAAGAATGCAGGTCAGTTCCACACACGTCAACATTTCCCTGTTTCCCTAAGACTGCTCACTGGTCTCAGCAGTCGTGGTTTAGAACGAAAACTTCTGCTGTCTGTTTTGCTTCTACTTCAAAGCACAATGGGCAGAGGAGAAACAGACTGGCCCCAAAGGAAGGAAAGCAGCCCTTCTCTTGAAAACACTTCCATAGGTTACAATGGCACAAGACTGCCCTGCCAGGGGAGGGACCTGGCATTCCTTGAGAACACTCCAACAGTGGGAAGACTGACTCCTTGATAAACCACAGGACCCTTCGCCCATGTCTGTCTTTATTTCTCCCTTTACTTTCCGGTTACTTCCCATTAGCAACATATACTAATTCCTGAATAAGATCATCTTCTCTTGTCTCCACGTTTCAATCGAGGTGATGTCTCGGGTCTCTTGCCTTCCTTCCCAGCACACACTGATAACATGTACACCCGTTTGTTAAGAGCATTTCCTCACTGACTCCCAACTCAACTACTCAAACTGACCTGCTGTCTCAGGAGTTCTTTGAAGCTGCTGTGTCAAGGCCAACTACTATGCGACAACGGTAAATTCCCCATCTGCACCCCACTCTTTGCTTCTGGAACATCTGATAGATCTGACCACTGCCACCTTCTAGGAACACTTTTCTCCTTGCTGTTCACGACAGCACACTCCCTAGGTCAGCCTATGGTACTTCCTACCCGCCTTTCTTGAGGAACAATGTTGGGAGGCCTAGTATTGGCCTTGGGTCTTCTGACCTCTAACCAGATGGCTTCAGCCAGGTCACTGTCTTCCAGTGACTTTCAGATCCCTCTACCCTGGGCCTCCATCTGCAAACATCAGCTGTGACTTGCATGTCTCTTGTATGTGTAATGTAAATGTATGCACGGCTAACACAAACTCTCCGTCTCCACCTTCTTTTAAATTCTTCCCGCCCGTAACCCTCTATCACAAAAAATATTCACCTAAACAAGAGTAGGTCTTTGTTTTATCTCTCGCTTTCGCCCTAAGTCATAGCTCTGTAGTCTCTGTGTCCAACACATGCTCTTTGTACCTCCCTCCACCCTGGAACTGTCCCAGTCTAGGCTTCTTCTTTTTCTCTTCACTTAGACTTCTAGGCACCTCCTCATTCTTCTATCAGCTTCACTCTGGCCCTTGCAGACTATCATCTGCAGCTAGAATGTTCTCTTTAAGGTACAAATTACATCATCATTCTCTACGAAAACATCATCCCGTGGCTCCCCATTGTACTCACCCATAGGCCAGGGCTTTCATCACCTCCTGAGATCAGTCCCCAACCCTCCGGCCTTCCCACACACCACTGCCTCACTCACACCACTCCTCCCGGCTCCCTTCTGTCCTCTCCCTCTGGCCCTCACTATCAGCAGTCCTTGGACCTGGGATGCTCTAGTCCCTGATTCTCACCAGACTATCACTTCTTCATTACTCTGCTCTCCAGATAGACAGAGCCTCCTCAGAGAGGCCTTCAAAGATCACCTGGGATGATTCTCCCTGTCTTTGTCCCTCACAGCCTTTCACATTTTCTTTGCATTTGGCACTTGGAAACCATTGCATTGGTTTACGCGCCTCTTAAGTCAAGCAAGACTTGAAGTGGGACTTCTCCAGCCTGCTCAGGGCTGTGTGCTCAGCAGTCAGGGTACCGTGAATACACACAGAAGGGTTCAACATCTACTCACTGGATAAGCACAGCCCATAAGACTTCCTTTCAAGAGGATTGAGAAATGGACCGGACCACGTCTCATTGAGAAAGGAAAAAGGGAGCAGGAAGAAAATAACTCCGATAGAGAGTTCATGCCTTACCAAGGTGAGACTCTGAAGTGTGGCGGCGTTGAATGTGGCTTTGCAGGAAAGCTTGGTTCATAAAGGCCTTGTCACAGAAATGGCACTGAAAAGAAAGCGACAGATTCAAGCGTCTACAGTGAGTTTCCCATCTACTTGAAGTACAGACCGGGGATCTGAAGCATCTTCCTAAAAGATGCAGATGCCAGTTAGTGATGGTAGTTCAAAGGGCAAGTGTAAGGTAGGAACACCCTTCTTGAAACAAGTCAATGAAACGTATCCTTTGACAGTTGGAGCAACCCTTCTGGTAACTTCTGGAAGTCCCAGTGATGTTTCTACTACATTGGTTTCCATCTTAATACCACCAATTTGTTCATGGCAGGAGAGACGGTAGCAGAACCAGCCCTGCTAAAACCTCGACGTAGGATTTCCAGCTTCCCAACAGAGTAAAAATAAATTTCCATTACTTAAGCCATCTAATTGATAGTATTTGTTATGCTAGACCTAGTAGCTAATATAGGTACATACACATATGTGTATGTGCTTGTATGTGAAGGGTTTTAAAGCTAAAGACATTCTCTTATGACCATATACACCCATAAAAACTTCCAAAGGTGTACGGTATACAACAAACACACGGGAGAATACAAGGACACAAGGATTTCCTCTGGAAATAGATGGAGGGAAAATTCTATTAAAACAAAATAAGGGTATGACCTCTGAGAGTTGGCCAAATTCCAGGGATGGCCCCAAGAATATGTGGATAGCACAAATTGGACTCCATAGTTTTTGTCATTTTACAGAGAACATGAAGTAGGGTGGTGGTAGATCTGGTAGGAGCTGGGAGAGGTGAATATGATAAAAAATGCTATGAAATTCTCAAAGTTAGTAAAATTTTATATAAAAACAATGGAAAATATACCTTTTTTTAAATCTTAAAGTTTCCCCAAAATAGAGGATGGAAATACAGCAAAACCCTAGCACACACTACGTCGTCAGTTACACTGTTCAATGTGCTCTTTCTATGCTCCTTACTAGTCAGTCCACTGCTCGTTCTTACTGATTTTTCTGTTAAAATCTTCCAAATACAGATATTCAGCATATGGTTCTTTTGATTTTTCTGTATACTATAAATTTTACATAAAACATATTGAGAAAGAAGACAGTATATATTGCCATTGTAACCCTTTTGTAGATTTTGGCTGCATACAACACATGTCACACCCACACTCTCAACGGGAAAAAGACTTCAAGAATGGACATCCTCGGATATTTAATTTTTACTACATGGTTACTATGATTTCTTGAATCAAAAGGAAATGGAGACAGAGAAGTGATATAGGAATGAGATTAGGATTTCTGAAGATGAACTTGATCACATGGTCTGCCCAATCATTTTGCAGAGTCCAGGGCTTCTGGACTTCGTCTGCAGAGGTGAAGGAAAATTAAAATCTGGCAGTGACGTGACTTTTCTCATCTTGTAGTAAATCAGCTCTGGTGTTTGTTTTGTCTGCCACTAAGCTTCCCCACCTCACTCTCGGGTTTTGGCTAAAACAACAACTAACTATATGTTAAGTCTGGCCACACAAACCTCATTAACAATGACTATGATGTAGGGATGATGACCTTCCCATTTCACAGAGTAGACACTAATGTACACAAGAGTTGAGCAATTTGCTAAGGTCTAGCAGTTGAGACAGTAGTAGAGATGTGTTGTGGAATATTCCTTTGCACTGTGTGAGGATGTATCACTGTGGTTGGTTTATTAAGAAGTCAAACAGCCAATAGCTAGGCAGGAGGTACAGGCGGGACTTCTGGACAGAGAGAGCTCTGGGAAGAAGAAGGTGGAGTCACCAGCCAGACAGAGAGGAAACAGGATAGGGAGTACGGAGTAAAGGTAACTGAGCCACATAAAAGAATTTACATTAAAAGATATGGGTTAATTTAAGTTATAAGAGCTAGTGGGATAAGCCTAAACTATAGGCCAAGCTTTCATAATTAACAATAAGTTTCCATGTCATTTTTTGTGAGCTAGTGGCCCAGAGAAAAATCCGTTTGGAATTTGAGCCCACACGGTCGCTAGAGAGCTTCCCAATTACTGTTCTGTGGAAGCAGAAGCATGTGACCTGATTCTGCAGCATGACTAGGATGGAGTCACACATTTTTCAATTTATATCAGTCTGCCAGTCAAGCCAGAAGAAAGAGGCCACGGGACGGAATATATCCATCAGTAGATAAATGATTCACACACTTCTGTCTTTTTTAGTCCTGACAGCATCCTTCTAAGTCATGGAATTTCTTATAATCTGCAAATGCAAATAGGTCCTCAACAAGTTTATCTTAGACTGAAGGTATGGTAGAACGTGAGAGAAAGAGGGGGGAGAGAAGAAGGGGGGAGAGTCAGGGAGGGACACAGAGAGAAAACTCCAGTCCATCTGGAGCTAGGTTTCCTTTTGAAGCCTGAGGATAGACAGACTCATTTAACTCACATTTTCCAGCAGAATACTGATTCTGTTGACTCCTCCCCAAAACCACCAGCATCAGAAAGGTGTGGCTATTCCCTAACAAGGGAGTTGCTCATTCCATACCTCTGGAATCAGAACCTCCAAAGCATCACAATCCTGGTGGGTCAGGGAAGACCTTGAGGAGTGCTTGGCCATGAAGAGACATCTCTAAATTAAAAAAAAAAACCTAAGTGTGTGTGTGTGCGCGTGTGCGCGCGCGCGCGTATGCTGGAGAGGTGGCTCAGTGCTCTTATAAAGGACTCAAGTTTGTTGCCCAGCACCCACA